>LDKF01003089.1:0-13460 GCA_001026735.1 Rotylenchulus reniformis | reverse complement strand
GCCTTCCCCCTCTTGCCATTATCCAATTTCATTTTCCATCCAATCTTCTTCTCCTTCCATCCATTTATTCATCTCACCCCAAGTTCCCCCTTTTTCCTGAAATGTCTTCTTCTGTTGATTCTGATCCTGATCATCATCCTCCTCCTCATCCCCATCATTATCCCATCACCAAATCCTTCTCTTCCTCTTCGTCTTCTTCGTCCACCGCCAAATGGGTCGTCTTCGGCTCCTCTCTGCTGCTCTTCGCCTCCGGCTGTGTGCTGTACGCTCTGGTGATGACGGGCAATTGGGCGGGTGACGGCGAAATCGTTGCCGAGCAAAATGCCGAGGCTCTCCATGGCCAACCCATAAGGGGGCAACGTAAATTTGGATTTTAATGAAATTTGGGGTGTTTTGGAGGAAAAATCCAAAGAAAACATCAACAGAAGTGAACAAAGTTGAGTGCATGCTTCCCTATGGCGTATGATTGATTCCTTTTCATTGATGCTTTTCTGATCAAATTTTCTGCCTTTTTTCCTTTTGATCCCATAATGTGGACAATACATAATGAGCTCATAAGGTCCAACTCTACAACAAAATCCGATCGATCGGACTGGCGATGATCAGGAAATCTTGATCAGTCCTGCCGAACAGCTTGAACAAGATGGCCAAGAGAAGGAAGAGGAGATAAAGGAGGTATTGCTGATCGGACAAATTATTCCGGACGAGGTTCGAACTCACTCCTTACCGGATGCCTAGGAATCCAACCGCTCCAAATCGCTTTCAGAATGCGACCCCGGACCCGCGAGTGCACTACGAAGTGGGGCCGGACGGACACATGAAGGCCAGCATGGACATCAGTCTGCACATTCAGCGCCAGGCAGTGGTGGTGGGCGACGAATGATCGATCCATGCGCAAATGATCATCATCGCTGAATCATTTTTTCATTTTCGGCTTTTACCCCTCCAAAGAACAGCTTTACCCACGGAATTTTCTGATTTTTTTCTATGTGCTTCTGTATAAAGATGATCACTGATCGTTGGACTCAAGTTTGTATAATTTTGTGATTTCTGGTTAAGAATTGGATTGAAAATGTCGAATTCGGAGTTTATTTCGTCGTGATTTGGTCCCGGGAGCCATGTATTTGTCAGTATATTACCGATGGATCCGATCATCATGGGGATGGATCTTGGATTGATCACTTCCCCCCCCCCCCCTCTGATCATTTTTGCCTCCCCTCCGCTCTCTCTGATCACCCCCCGCGGCAGGAGGGTGATCGCCAGCCGGGGATCGGACAGTGCGTGAACGCGTTCATGAAGGAGCAGTGGCAGCAGTCGCGGAAGGTGCAGCTCTTGCAGACGGGATCCCCGTGCGGGTCCCGGCCGAAGCAAGTGTTCGGGCCCGACCTGCCGAAGCCCGTGCAGCGGCCCTTGGGTTGGCAAGTGAGCACAGCATGGGAGGGAAGGGGAAGGAGGAGAAGGAGCAGGACGAGGAGGACGGAGAACGGCAGAGGAAGCGGAAGCGGAGAGAGCATTGTAAGTGTCAGAGAGCTAAAAGGGCAAAAAATGAAGCAAAGGGGAGAGTGGGAAAGGGGCCAAACATGGAAGGGAAAATTGGCAAAACAAAGAACCGCCGGATGGCCAGAAGCTAATCGGATGGGATAATCTGATGAGGCACAGCCACGGAGTGGAATTCCAACAATCCCGTGCGAGATCAATTATTTCCAAATATTTGGATGGGATGGATGGGCAACCAAAACAGATCGCTCTCTCTGATCATCCCCCGCGATGATCAGAGAGTGCAATTAAATAGACAATTTGATCGTTTGATGAGTAATTCATAAAATGGGGAAAAATTGGGAACATTTCACAGTTTACTTGTTTCTTACTAAGACAATGATCATAAATTTGGCCAAAACCCCAAATCCAAATTCTGCAATCCTCTGAGTTTCAAAATCCTCTTTATCCTCTCCCATCACTTAACACCTAATTCCTTTTTGGAAACAATGGTTTTGTGCTCATTTTCTCCTCAAAATCCCTTCATTTTATAAAATTGGAACTTTAACTTTTACTTTTTCGGTGTTTTTCGATTATCGCTTGATCAATCCCCCCCCGGGCTAATAACAGACCATTCCATCCATTTCCTTCCATGCATTTCCTTCTTCTCCGAAACACCATCCCAACCCATCGCTCTGCCCTTTCCCCTTTGGTGCATCTCCAAATGCGATTGATGAATGATCTTTTGGCGGGGACAATGAATGACTTTCTCCATCGGTTTCTCCCCTTTCTTCCTTTGTTGCTTTGCTTCTTCTTCTTCCATTTTCTTCGCTTTTCCCTCCCAAATTATGCTTTTCCCCCTTTGTCTTCGTTTTGCTAACCCTTTTTCTTGGCCCGTGATGCTTTTCATTGTCTTCAGTCAATGCTGTCCATGTCCTCGGTAAAGTGCGACTGATCGGGGGTGCTGACCAATTGGGCCAAGGAATGCGCCACTTCCTCCTCTCTTCTCTCTCTCCTCTCTCTTTCTCCACTTTCTTCTCTTTTGTCCCATTTTTCGCATTTATTTTTGCCCTCGGGGCCTTCCCATTCCATCACAATTTCGCTATATAATGCTTCGATCAGTCTCTCTGATCAGTCAACAAACCCACTCTCTTCTCCTGATCAGCCTTCACCATGACGGAGGCCAAACACATTTTTGTGCGGATCATCTCCGGGATCACCGCCAGCGCCGTGGTGGTTGCCCTGATCACCATCGGACTGCTGTACAGGGCAAGTTCCAGATCGATCCAGATCAACCTTTTGATCGATTATGGATTAAACTCATTGCAGGACATCAATAGTCTGTACGACGAGATCATCGAGGACCTGGACGAATTCAAAGTGCTGGCCAACGATGCCTGGTCCCAGATGCAGGCGGTGCAGATTGAAGTTGTCGGAGGCAAAGTGCAGGCGGCCGCTCTGGGACGCGACTTTTTGGAGCTAATCCGCGAACGCCGATCCGGTTATGCCGGAGGTGGAGGTGGATATGCTTCCGGCGGGAGCAGTGGCGGATATGCCAAGAGCGGAGGCGGAGGATACGCTTCTAGCGGCGGAGGTTACGCTACCGGCGGCAGCAGCGGAGGATACGCTAAAGGTGGAGGAGGCGGGGGCGGAGGAGGAGGCGGCGGATATGCCAAGGGTGGCGGAGGAGGAGCCGGCCCAGTTGGAGGGGGCGGCGCCGTTCAAGGGGGAGGCGCGAAGGGCGGAGCATGCCCCGCTGGTCCTCCGGGACCCCCAGGCCCGCCCGGATCTCCTGGACAGCCTGGAGGTCCTGGACAACCCGGAAGCGCCGGAAAGAATGGCGAAAGCGGCGGAGGTTGTCCCGGAGGCGGCGAGTGCGCTCCATGCCCAGCAGGACCGCCGGGCCCGCCTGGAGGCCAAGGACCACCTGGACCGCCCGGAAACGATGGAGAGTCTGGACAGCCCGGAACCGGCGGCGGAGGACAGCCCGGACCGCCGGGGCCGCCCGGAGACGGAGGACCACCTGGACCGCCTGGAAACTTGGGCCCGCCTGGACCACCAGGAAGTCCTGCCAGTTGCGGTGGAGGAGGAGGAGGCGGAGGAGTTAGCGGAGGCGGAGCAAGCGGAGGAGTTAGCGGAGGCGGAGGAACAAGCAGAGGAGTTGGCGGAGGCGGAGGAGCCGGAGGCTACCGGAACAGACGCCAATATGGCGGCGCTGCAGTTGGGGGAGGAGGATCGGCACTTGGCGGAGGCGGAGGTGGCGGCGGAACCTGCACCGGACCGGTTCGACATCCCTTCGCTGTTTTGCTATTATTGAATAATTCAGCCCGGACCTCCTGGACCCCCTGGTCCACCCGGAACAGCCGGAGGCCCTGGACAGCCTGGAGGTGCCGGACAGCCACAACCCGGCCCGCCTGGTCCTCCGGGTCCTCCCGGACAACCTGGCCAGCCTGGTGGTGATGGACAGCCCGGACAACCCGGCAAAGCGGGAGAGACAAGTGCCGACGGCAAATAGTAAGGGCAAATATAGGAAAGTTTGGAATGATACAGTGTGATCATCAGATCCGGGTGATAGGATACTTTGATGTATCTTTGAGGGATTACCTGCCAAAATTGATCAGAACTCTATTTTTGAGGGTTAAAACAGGATCCTAGTTTTGAAGTTTGATTTGATCTGATGAGGGATGCGTTCGGGCCGGTCTGAATCCCTGATCAACTCGAATAACATTGTTTAATCCGATCTCTACTTTGCTCCTCATAGCTGTCCGTGTCCTGGCCGCGGTGCTGCAGGCGGTGGCATGGGTGGAGGCGCTGCGGGAGGTGGTGCGGGGGCCGGAGGCGGAGGCGCTGCAGGCGGTGCCGGATCCTACGGTGGAAAGGCACGCGCCGCGCGAACGCAACCAAAGAATGCCGGAAGAAGTGTGGCAATGCAGACGCAGAAGGCCAAGGCACGCGCGGCAATGATGCACGGGGGCATGGGCATGCCCATGCAGGGACCGGCGATGATGATGACGCGGACAAAGACGCAGGCCAAGACAACAGTCTGATCAATGAGTGATCGGAGAGGGAAGAGAAGTGATCGGAGATCACAGATCAAGAAGAGGAAAGTGATCAGAGATCAAAGAACGATGGACACCACAAAATTGTCCAAAGCAAAGCCAAAAAAACAAAGAGAATAAAGTCTGAGTGAGTTATGCCAACATCTGATAAGGAATTCATAGTTACCCACGGGTTTGAATTGGGTTCCCTTACAAAGTAGTCCCCTGGATATCTGATATACCAATCAAGGAATCAAAAGTGATCAAATTCATTGATAAAATTTGGAATCATTTGAGCAATTGTGAATGTGATGGAGATGGTAATTCGTGGTGTTTTTCATTGGCACTCTTCTTTTTCTTCTTCTTCTCGCAGTTTCAGTCCCACATACAAAGAAGTCGGGTTGAACACGATTTGGCCCGTGAATTGCAATTTTCCCTAAATTTTCAAAATTTCCCAAAGTTTGGCATTTTGCTGCTCACTGGCGTTTCCGGGCACCGGACAATGGAATATTTGCGCAAAATGCGCACCAATGCCAATCGTTCCTCGACCATGGCCAAGCGCATTCCGATGCAAATTCGGGGTCCTCCGCCGAAAGCGTAGCTGGGGGGAAGCTGGAGATGCCCATCCTCGAGCCATCTGAAAGTTCGGATTTCGGACTTTTTTCTTGTTTTTTCCTCTTTGGACCTTTCGGGCCGGAACTGGTCCGCATCCTCGCCCCACACGTTTTTGTCCCGATGTAATGAGATGGAGTCCACCTGGACCGCGGTGCCCTTCTCCACTGTGTGATCGCACAAGGTGGTGGTTTTGGCACAAACTCGATTGATCACACTGAAAGGGATTGATCAGAAAAGGGGAAAATGGCCAAAAGCGTGATGTGATCTTTCCCGTCTTGGACTCTCCGGTTATTACAAACCCAATTGGGTATCAAATTAATTTTTCGCAATTTATTTTACCTTGCACCGATTGGGCTCAGTCGGAGTGTTTCCTTGATCACCGCCTCCGTGTATTTCAGCTGGTTCAACTGCTCATAGGTTGGGTCCTAAAGGGAGTGTTGATCACTGATTAGTGTCCCCGATCATTCCCCAATTGAATTACTTCGTCAACACAAATTGAATCGATCTCCTCCTGGACCCGTTCCTGCACTTCCGGATGGTTCAGCAGATTGAAACACACAATGGTCAGGGAGCTGGCGGTGGTGTCAAAACTGCAAAGAATGGAGGGACGAATGATCGTCGAGTGATCGATTGATCAGAACGAACCCGGCAAACAGGAACAGCAACAGCTGCATCACAATCTCCTCGGTGGTGTTCTTCTTCTCGACCTGAACCAATAGATTGTCCCTTCTCCTCTCTCCTCCCTGTACTGCTCCCACCCCGTGTGCCGCCTTGTGGAACAGTCCGTTCTGCTTCTGGCCCAGCTGTTGCTCCGTTTCCTGCTCCAGGAACAGGTCAATGAAGTCCACAAATGCCCCCGGGGCCCTCTGGCCCCGCTCCCTCTGCTCCTTGCGCTCCTTCAGCTCCCTGCCCAACTTGTTCCTCAGCAGATCCACCGGATCCCTCCGAATGGTCCCGGTCCATTCGATGTATTTGTGGAGGAAGTGGTGGCCGAACCAGGGACACAGCCAGCTCAGGTACTCGAAGATGTTGTTGTTCATGCGCTGGAAACTGCGGATGGCCATGTCCGCTTTGTCCGAGCGGAACTGCTGAGAGTCCCGTTGGCCCAGGGCCACCCGGGCGATCACGTCGAAGGTCATCTCCACAAAATGTCTGGAGAAGGGGGAGAGACATAGGCCCAAGTTCGGCAATGGACAAAAAAGGCCAAAGTCCAACCAATCGGTGGGCAAATTACCTGTGCATGTCAACGGGTTTCCCTTCCACGCGGGCCTTCTCCAACAAACCAACGAAAATTTTGATGGAATCGTCCATGGTCGGCATGATCTGAGTGATTTGTGCATATTTACTCAAATATCCCCCCATTGTCCAAATCACTTTTTTCAGATTGCTGACAGAGAATGCCGGGTTCGCAATTGCCCTGAGGCGTTTCCATCGGGCGCCATGGGCGCCGAATAGATGGACCCATTTGTCGGTGTCCATGTCGCCGAACAATGCGCCGATCTGTGATCAGAGAGAGTGGTCAGGACCATTAAAAATGACAGTTGTGATCTGATCAGTCGCATTCTGATCATTATGGCCTCCGGTCATTTGTGATTGATCAGAACCATCAATTCTCAAAAGCCCAAAGATTCTCTGAAGATGATATGGCCAATGGGGGGCTGGCACACAATCCACAAATCCCCAACATCATAAATGGTTCACTTCGCTCACATTTCTCCCGTGGAAATACTCGAACTTGGACACCAGCAGCTCGTGGACCATTGCGGGGTCCGACGTGACCATCATGTTGCGCCACCCGAACTGGATGCCATACACTTTGCCGAACTGCTTGGTCCATTCGCGCAGTTGGAAGATGCCGATGTTTGACCAGAAGAGGGAGTCCAGATTGCCAGAGATCAGGTGGGGAGTGGGACCCGGAAGGCCCCGCTGGCGCCAGTACTTTCGGTGCCGGAGGGCAAAGCTGAGAAATTGGAGGAGAACAATGGAAGATTTGGGGAAGAAAGTGTCAGAAAAACGAATTGGAAGGCCGATTTGAGCAAAGAACTCACAAAAAGAGGCCAATGGCAAGCAGGAACAGAACCAAGGCAAATTGGAACAGAACAGGAAACATTACAGCCAGCAGGAGGGAAAGGAACGAATATTTTGGGGGAAAAGAATGGTAAAACAACAAACAAATGAATTGGGGCGAGAGGAGGGGGGGGGGGGGAGGACCCATTTAAAGGGTCCCAGTGGAGTGTACTCTGAATGTGACCGACCATTCCTATCAGTAAAAGGAGATTGGAGTTTGGGAGGGGCAAATCGGAGGTTGGGTGTGCTGATGGGGCAAATCCACAGTCAATTGCAGCACCAAACCATTCAAATTTCCCATTTATTCAATTGAAAGCATCATTTAGAGATAAAAATTAAAATGGCCGAATGGGTGAGCAAAAGGCTAAAGCAGCACTTTCTACAAATTAAAGAATAGGATAGTGAAAAGATTAGCAGTTTGATCTAACTTTTTGGGAATTGAGAAGGCCGTCAGTAGCTTTGGAAATTGGAAAGGCAAAATCACAAGGATAAATAGATAGGAAAGAGATCAAGAATTGGACAGCTCAATTTGGGCAAGAGAAGAGAGAGGACAAAGAACCATTTAATTATAGGAAAGTCTCTTAAAATTAATGTCAACCCTATAAAGGAAAAATAAAAAAAAATTGAAATTGAAAGTGGAAAAGGCTAATAATTTCTCATCCGTTCAATCCGCTGATGGAGTCAAATATGTGCATTTCGGCAGCCGCTGTGCCGCTGAGTCTGCCGAGCACACCATTCATCAGCTGAGAGCCAACCACTCCGACGGCACCTTTGCTCTCATGGGTTGGCTCGGGGAGGAACTAAAAAAATAGTTTTTATTATTTTTATTTATTTTTTACCTTTTCGCCCCCGAAAAAGGTGGGCAATCTTTCCAGCATTCCGTCAAAGGACTGCCTGAGCATTTGCTGGTATTCGGCCCTTTCCCCACCCATTGCCGCCTCATTCACCCTCAGGGCTACGCTCAATTCCGCGATCAAAGTCCTGGGAAATTAATTTCCCATCAAAAATAAATTGTAATTTTATAATTTTGTACTTCAGCGCAATCATCAGCCTTTGAATGCCCTCCTTGCCATAACGTTCTTGTTGTGCAGATGTGGTGAATGTTTCGGCATAGGCTAACAGACCAGCATTGACCTTATGTAGGGAAAATGAGATGTTATTTTTCGCAATTAAAATCAATGTAAAAACGCGATTTTCTGATTTATCAGACCAAAAATGTAATAAAATTTAAAACTAACCGATGGACTAACGGAACCCTGCAGAAATAACTGCAACTTCTTCAGATCCAACTTCTTCAAAGCACTCTTATCATAGGTAGTGTGATGAAAGTGGTGATGTCGGATGGGGATGTCCGCTGCGGAAAGAATTTGTCGGATTTGTGTTGCTTTTAAATGCAGGGATTCACAGGCCAACTCCAGTGGATTCAAAACCTGTAAATGGATCAGAAAAAAGCATTTATTCGAAATTTGAATGTGTTGATATTGAAAGGAATCTCCGGAAAAAATCTCTTTTCACTAACTAACAACTGAGACAACAACAACCCACCGTCTCCTCTGTCCTCACAACTCTTTGTCGTCGCCGTGTGTCCGGAAACGGGTTTTCCACCGTCAGAGTCATCCGTCTCAATGCCGTTCGGGCCAATTCGCTGGCCTCCTCCGGGACCTTTGGGTCCCTCAACCGTTCTTCCTGGATGAAGGTTCTGACATTTGTGTGCAGATCATAGCCCATCGGGTCCTGCTCATCCTCCTGCTGTCCGTGTTCCTCAGTTCCGTTGTTCATCACCAACCCGTCGTTCTGACCCTTCTCCCACTTCCGTTTCTTCACTATTCCATTGGTTGTTTGGTTTTTGCTGTTCCGCTTCGGTTCCACATGTGCCACTTGGATGAATGCCATCATCGGGTCGTTGGGTTCCATCCTTTCGCTGAGAATCTGGACCCGGTCGTGTCCAAGGGCCAGTCTTGCCGATTCGATCATCCTATCACAGGCTTCAGCCAAAGAAGTGAGTTTAGGCTCCCTGTAGATCCAATCGGTTCGATGTTCGGCGCTAGAAAAAATTTTTTTAATTGTCATTATACCCAAAAAATATTTACCCAAAATGTGCTTGGCCGTGAAATGTCACTTTGAAATAGGATCCCAAATGTCTCTTCCCACTGGCCTTCACTTCTGCAGCCCGAGAGCATGCCTGCTGAATTTCGGCATATATGCCAACCAAAGCCTGAAAGGAAGATATTATTTTTTTTCTTCAAGAATTGCTAATTAGTCATGGACTATGGACCTTAAAATACACCCTCAACAGATTCCAACCTTAAAATCATAAGTGTGTTCGAAAATGGGTATGACAAGTCGACAAATTGGCCCGACTGCTTCGTATCGTTCAGCCAACAGCAAAGTTCGGACAAGTTGTTCAACTTTGCGAGTGAAATCGGACTGGAAATCAAAATAATTTAAAGCTAAAAATTGGAAAATATAGTTTTCGGACTAGCGTGAAGCCGCCTTGTTGGGTGCTGCCAAAAGAGTTGTCATTGACCCCTTCCTCCACGGTGATTCTTTCATTCAACACCCTCAACAGAGTCCAATCGGGGCATTCGAGCAGACCACGAGTTTGCAATTCTTTTCCGATGATCACTAACGTATGGGCCTGGCATACAGCCGCTTCGGAGTACCAAGCTGAAGGAAAATGCGCATATTTCCTATGCTCTATTCTAGATTATTTGTCATTCGTTCGGGATTCTCCCATGAAATTATTCAATTTTCAATTCAAAAGAAAAACTTCATTAGTTAGAATAGGGGAGGACGGGAGGAATAAGTATTTTTCATTATTTAAGATGGGCACTTTCCTATTTAAGGAAGTTCAAGATTGTTTCGGACATAAAATTTACTTCCGGTGAGGTGTTGGGCGGCCAAGGTATCAAAGAATTCGGCGCGAAGTGCTGCTGAACCACGGTAGCTATTAGCCAGTTGTATGTGCAGATCGGCCAATTGGATCTCCAAATTGATCCGATTTAGATTTATGAGAATCTCTTTTTCCCTCAACTAACTGGATCATTGATTGTGTCCGAAATTGCCTGTGTCGCCTCGAGCACTCCGCGGAGTTGTTTTACCAATTCCTGGATGATCGGGGAGAATAATAACAAGACAGATCAGAAGTCAATTACCAGGACGGCCCGATCGAAGAGCGAAGTGAGCACAATGGAGGGGGAAGCGGAAGAGTTGGCACAGGTGACACCACTCTTGTTACCACCTTGGCCGCCCACCAGGGATTCCAACGCGGTAAGGCCCCGCTCGAAGCGGAAATTGTCCAGAAGAATTGCCTTTTCGCTGAGGAGACGGGCGAGCACCGGCGAAATCTGGGCCCCGGGACGTCCAAGCCGCTCGGTCAAAAAAGGTTTAGACCCATCAGCCGAAGAAGAAAAATCGGCAGGATACTTGGCTAAAACGATTTATAAAATATACAAAAAAGTTTGAATTCGTAGTAATATCATCATACAAAGGGTGTATAGATTGTATAAACTGGACAATGAATCAGGCTATAAACTATATTAATCTTGTTAGTTGTTAAGACCCATATAGCGAAAATGCATGTCCTTTAAAGTTACAGTTATTTGTAAGTGCCGCGTCATATCCGGATCGGAGGATCAGATGCAACAGTGCGGCAGCAGCATTTTGTACGCGAACAATCCGGCTGTTAAGTTGCAGAAGCAATGCTTTGATCAAGGTGGACAAACAGTCAAGTGGACCCGAGTGGAAAAAGCGGGCAGAGAACTGCAAAAGTGTAAAGAAACAGGATACTAATAATATGTTAATATGTGATTGATTTAAGATACCAAATTTATGAAGACTGCGAGTGCGGCGAGCGAATGAAGTCGCACTGCTTCGGGCCACCAGTCGCTAAGCAGTTCCAACTCCAAATTGAGAAGTCGCACAAATACCGTATCGTAGCTATCGGAAGAGGAATAGCGAGTTTTTGCCTGATCGAAGGGAAAAACATAAATAAACGGAGGATATATAGGAAATCCGGAAAAAGCCCTACAGCGATCTGATTGGAAATTGTCTGCACAGAATCTAAAACTATCAGAGCGACTTCCTGGGCCAAATTGCAGTCCATTAGGAAACTGGTGGCCCCTTCTGCTCGTTTGCCTCCGTCCTCGTCAATCATACTCAAACACTTTGTGCTATGCAAATCTTAAACAGAGAAATTATAAAATTTTAAATTAATATGTATTTTTTGAATCTTACCTGAAGTGAAATCCGTTAGCGTGGAGAATTGGCTTGTCATTCCGATTCCGAAGGAACTCGTTGTGTCTGATGAAGACTTTGGGTAATGCATCGATGTGGGTATTCTTCCGCTGGATCGCATCCTTCACAAATTATTATATAAAGTAAAGTAACAAAAAAAAACAACCCTAAATTACACCTTTTTGCCTGCAAAATGATGTGATTTGATCGTCCGCGGTAATGGAATAGTAATAATGAGAGTTCTAAGAGACGGACAAAGTCCTGTAGAATATTCTGGGGTTGTTGTGGTTGTTGGTTAGCCGGTTCATTGGTTTGGCAATTCGTCAATGCAGGCTGGATTGATTCTTGAACATTCCAAAAGGCGGCCAGTATCTTCTTCGGCAACCCATTCAATATGTACAGGGCACTCAAAATGAGATCTCGGACTTCGCTCTTCAAAAAGATTACAATATACTACTGGGGTGATTAAACGACCCTAGAATCCGCTTGAAAAAATCACGGTGAAAATTGTTGAAACGAAAATTTGATTTCAAAATTACAAAACACCCAACAATAAAACACCGGACAATGCGGGATTGGGTCTTTCGTTAGCCTGCCGTTCTATAGCAACGTGTCAGAGACGCATAATAATCGATTTCTCTGCTCCTTTTTCGCACTGTCTTATTAGAACTTGGATTTTTTCCCACTATAGGGTTGATCGGTCACCCCAGTAGTACTGTAGTAAGATTGTTTCTTATCAGTTCAAAAAGAGAAAAATATATTTTTTTAAAAAGCTTAAATTCCCAAAATAGTGGAACAATTACCCACTTTATCCAATTTTTCAGCCAATATAACCAAGACAGCTTGATTGTTGTTGTGGCCATCCCGAGTGTCGTTGATGTTAGTGTTGTTGTTCATCTCGGTCAGTGTCATTGTTGAAAGACGAGAACTCGGTGGAATGGAGTTTGTTGCACCACCACTCACCACGCTGGATCTATATAATGCAAAAATCAATATCTGGTATTTTTTTATTGAAAAGATCAAAAAATCCCAAAGTATTTTTTTCAAAGTAGATCAAAAAATCCAAATTTTTGCTATAAAGTTCGTGCCTTTCCGTGTCTATTGTTACTGTCATCATGGAACTCCGACTTCGGTAAGTGTCACCTTAATTGAAACCATCAAAAGATTGAATCATTCGAAAACATTCATTAACCCCTGCTGAATGGTCCTTGGGGCACTGGCGACGTGCTGGATGAATCAGCACTAACACTTTTCACTGCAATTTCCAGTTCCCGGATGTTTTCAATGGCAAATCGCAACAGCGGAATATTGAGCACTGCAATACGATTCCTGGCAGACTGAAAAGTTGAACCAAAATCAATGCCCGACTGTATTTAAATAAGATTAAAAAAAGTAATGCTCCTGCTGCTTTTCTTCCATTTTTTGCCATGATATATTGCGCACTTACCAACTTGGTAACATTCAGCTTACCGTATCACCGTAGCGCTCGTCCCGGCTGTGTTTGGCGAGCAAGTTGCGCAAGAGTCGGATCACCCTACGTCGATGTTCGCGCGAATCGCGCAGCGATGCTATCAATTCCTGGAAGAGCAGGGCGATGGGAAAGTGAACGGCAAAATATGTTGGAGTCAGATGAAAGTGATCCGAGTAAGCAGAAACTAAAAATTATAAAGATAAAGTAAAATCCTGTAATGCAAACATTTTTCCACTTCGCTCGACTCGGAGATAATCCCATGAAAGGGCGAGAAAATCTGGGAGAAAAGTTTGGCCAGGAAACTCCCGCCGCCACTGTTCTTTGTGTTCTGTTGCTGATTTTGAGTTGTTGTGGATAATCCTGAAATAATAAATTTATTTTAAAAATGATTTTCTGTTCGAATTTACGACCTTCACATCGGCTGTTGTCCCCTCGCATCACAACAAAGGATTTATCAGTGAGCAAAGGCAAACAAAGTGGGATCCAATGCTCATGGCCCACCAAAAGTTGAAGAAGTTCAAATTTGTAGATGCGGAATGACTAAAATGGTGTAAAAA
>LDKF01003088.1:1342-25215 GCA_001026735.1 Rotylenchulus reniformis | reverse complement strand
CCCCCGGGGACCCCGCGAAAATATGTCCCCGTCCCCGCGAGGGTCGCCAGTCCCCGTCCCCGCGGTGACCCGTCCCCGCGGGGAATTATGCAACCCTACTTGTATCTGTATCCATTGGATTGTTTCCCTATTTTTATCCGATTTCACGAAAATCGACTAGATCGCCGAAGATCTAGAAAAGAATTGAATTCACTTAACTGCCCGCTTTGCACTTAGCAGATATCTCTATCGCCTAGAGGTTGTGTGTAGACGACCTGAATAAGTGAATAATTGAATAAAATAAATCGTTTTTTTCACATCTTTTCCCATATATATTAAATAATTAATCCAAAAATTCAGTGGTATCAGCTGGAAGAATATAATTGTTATTCCTTATTCATTACTATACATTAAATACTTCAATTAAAAATAATTCATTTTTAACAATAATGAGTTTCATTCTTAACATAACTTTATTGATCTCCAAAAAATTAAGAATTAATTTTAAAGTAAAGTATATAATGTATAGCATGAAATAGGGAATGACATTTCTACCTTAATTTCTGTTTCGGTGATTACCTCGTTATTTTATGGCTTCCCCTCCTCCTTTTAAAATTACTATTATTTTGATTGTATAATAAAAAATAAAATAAATGCCTTTGGGGATGTTAATTAGTTTAAATATTATAAGTTTTCAAAAAATGAAATAGTGTAGTGGTCTATCACGCGGGACATAACTCCAGGGACATGGTTTCGAATCCCATCACCGTGTCAGACATATACTCAAATCCGTGGGAAGCATATACCTTCACTCAGCCTTAGCCGAGCGGTGATGCGAAGCTAAGGTATTCCCGTACCGTACGGGGTATACTAACTATAACTACATTCTCTAACAGACTATCCCCCCACTCCACATGTAAGCAAGGCTGCTTCGTGGCCCTTTGTGCCTGTAAGCCGTGGCAACTCAGAACTGGGAATACCGTCTAGCTTCCTGTAGCAGTCTATAATGTTTTTCCTTTATATTCACGAAGATTCAAAGCTGGTTAATCAGTTCCCAATTTTCATTTTGCTGAATTTCATTTTTGGAATTTAACTTTAGGTTTATGCTTTTTTAAAAACAGACCTCGATAGAACAGTTGGCCCCGGAAATTTGGCTCAATTGCTTGCAGTTTGGCCATCAGACCAGTGTACGTCCACTGCTGGCAATGGAAGCGATGCCATTGGCCCTTTTCAGGGCAAAACCATTTGACTACCACCGAATTTGTTGTTGTGCCAATGCCATGTTCGACCTCAATTGCTGCTGCATCCTCCATCAACTCAAAGCCATGCTCCCCGTCCGATAAGACCCATTTCAGTACTTTTCAGTTTACCCCCTGGAATTTTGTTATAACATCTTTTCTGTCAAATTTAATCAATAATCTTATTATTAGAAAACATCAAGAAGTTTTAACATGTGCTGAGTTAGGAGTTATAATTAGAATGATGTCAATTTGTCGTATGATTTCACCAAATCTATGATTTTGTATTGCTATCATCTTTTACAATGTTGTGCATTACCAAAATTGGATGAAACGAAAAAGATGGCAAAAAATCAGAGCTTTGATGAAATCATATGATAGAATCTGAATCACATTCGCAATCAGTACATGTGATTGAAAAATCAGACACTCTTTTCAAGTAATTTTGATCACATTTTCCGCAAATTTTGATCATTTTTCCTAATCCAATTTCCCCTAAGTTTGAAAATTTTGATCGAGTTGATTAAAAAAGAAGAATTTTGTCTAGCTAGCCCAGTAGGATGATTCATCTGTGAAAATCAAAACTCCATACTATGGTCCCTGACAATTCTGACAGAATTTGTATTTCCCAGATGATTCATCTGGGAAACTGCTCTACTTGGCTACTTAAACATTGGGAGAGCTTTATTGGAATTCATTTACCATATCAATGCTACATCAAATTCAGCAATATATCACAATATAGCTATGAATTTTGATTAGAAAAATTTATTAATTGTTTCTTCTTTCCAAATTTTAATTTTCCTCAAAAACACGACTATGATAGAAAAATAAAAGGCTAATTATAAGAGGCTAATTAAAGGCTAATTCTAATAAAATTTTCCAATAAAAATTTATTTTATCGTAACTCTCACTATGGATGGCTTATCTGCACCGTAGGATCCACCTTTTGGCCCAAAAACATTTCGTTTTTTCTGAGAATTGCTACTGTAGACTCAACCCGATTTTCGAAAAAACCGTATTTAAACGGATCAAAAAGTAAGGATCCCAATGGCAAAAGGATAAAGCTTTATGAGCTTAAAATTTTTTAAACTTTTATGAATCCGAAAAAAGTTACAGCCTCTGCAATCAATGGTACAATAATTTGAGGTACCATTTTTTGTGTACCATGCCCAAAATTCCATCTTGGGCCCAGAAAACACGGGATTTTTTTTTGATAAATTCATGTTCCCTGCTCCAGAAAATCCCTTTTTGTACTTGAACCCTTTTGCGGAATTCGGCACTTTATGATTGGGAAATTGATTTAGATTTTTTCTATGTTTAAAATTTTGCTAATTTTAAAAATTAAATTTTCTCCATATTTTTTTCCTCCAATTTTCTTAATTGCTTTAAAAAATTATGGTAATGCCATTAGATCATATTTTTGCGATCACTTTTGAATTTTATGGATAATGACTATTCTACAAAAATTCAAAGAATAAATAAATCTCAAGAACCCAGGTCACCACGACTTCGCATACTTAAACATACCCCAACAGTGAAATCGAAACCAACAATTGGCGGATCGTAGCCATCTTCATCCTCCTCTAAACTGGCACCTGCATGTTCGCCGCCCACTCCCTCCGCTGAAACGACACCTGCAAGCTGCAACTCGCCGGCCACTTCATTGCCCTCAATATCTTCTGACAATACTACAGCTTCCTACTCTGGAGCTGCTCTCGCAACACCGCGCATGTGTTTCCTGCTGGCTTCTAGTTAGTTGAATCCCATGCTGGAATTGGAATAAAACTGGAATATATGTAAAACTAGAATAACTGGAATAAAAGAGGAAATTATGAATTCGAAACCGAAAGCTCAAGGGTCTAATGCCAGAAGTAAAAAGTATAAAATAAGAAAAATTGCAAGATTGTCTTTTTATGTACATTCTTTTGAGAAAATCGGCTTTAAAGATAAAAGAATATTAAATTTTCATACTTTAGATAGTTTATTAGCAATTTTTAGTATCTTGGTGTGCAATCCTGGCCAGTTGGACCCCCCTTACAAGAACTTTGGCCTCTCGATTCTCAACCTCTTATTGACCGATCCCGAATTGCCCAACAATCTGATCACTGAGGGATGATAACAGATCCGAAAGAAGCAATTCAATGAATCTTTCAACGGATGCTCCATGTTGGACATGCCATTGGGCTAAGCTATGGGGGGGGGGGCTTGAACTCGATTTGGATCCAATGCTCTGCTATTTCCTCCAAAATTCTATCATTTAATTCTGCTTTTTTCACACATTTTTTTGAAATTTCTCTTTCCTTCTCTTCATATTCTCATCATTTAATTTTGTCCACATTCAATCTCAAAAAGTTTTTATTGTTCTCACTTGTTTAAAGCGAATGATGTTGTTTACTTGCATCAAATACCAATAAGCATCAAGTTTTAATAAAAATTTAATTTGATTAGGATTTTTGTTGTGCAATTTAGGTATACAATTTAGAAAAAAAATCCAAAAAATCCAAATCTTTTGTAACTCTCTCAAGGGGTTTTTACGGTGTTAATTCCGAATCTGATATCAAATTTATCATATATTTAAGTAAAAATATAAGATTACTTCATGTAATGATTTTCACCAAATCAAAATCTTATATTTTTCTTGATCTTATGAAAATCTGCTAATAAGTCCAAGATATCAGCTAATAACTAAGTTTTACTTTGAGTGACTGGGATGTTTGCCTTAGGGGAGGCGAAACTTGTAATAAATGGCTCCATTATTTTTTGTTAGTTTTGCTGGGTTTACCCAATGATATGAAACTAGCAAAAAATGACCCAGAGCTCAATTGCCCCATGTTTGCCTTTGTCCCTATGTACCAGGGCTGGATACCGTCCCGTTCCCGTCTCCCGTATTCCCGTATTTCCCGTGTTTTTGGCCTCCCGTATTCCCGTTTCCCGTCTCCCGTTTTTTCGTCAATTCCCGTGAAAATACACCCCTAAGAATAGGGTTTTTGGTCGGGAAAATACACCCCTAAGAATGGGATAAGATATTTTATTTTTTCTTGTCACGATCATTTATTTAATTTTTTAAATTAAATTTTATTAAACGTTAACTGTACATAATTACAAAAATATTTTGATAGACAATAGAATCAATTACTCTCCGAACATTTATATGTTTTATAAATTTACAACAATTTTTTTCAACTTAATTTCTCATTTAGTGCTTTTGCCTCTTCTGCTCCATCAAGTTCTAGTGCTACCAGTGATTTGGACGAAGAAATTAGTCAAATTACAGCAAAAAAATCCAAGCCGATTGAATTGGCATTGAGGGCAAAAAGTAAAAATAAATAAACAAAAAAGAAATAAAATTAAATCCTTCAGGTCCGTGGGAAAGGGACGGAGGATNGATTCAATGGGATGAAAATAGCAATTTGATTTTGGCAACAATTTTGGATCCGAGATTTAAAATTGGAAATTATTTTGATGCAGAGCGGCATTGCGAATACAAAAGCTGGCTAATTAATGAAGCCGAAAGAACAGCAATGACAGTAATAATGATATATTATTAAATTTTATTTAAAATTTACAGGATCTTTTTGTTGGGTATTGGCTTAGGATTTGAATTTATTTCAAAACGATTGTATTCTGGCGCTAATTACCCCATTTGAATTTTGACATTTCCCTACCCGCTTCGCATATAAATTCCTTCCCAATTTGCATATTATTCAGTTCCCATCATTCCTATAAGAATTGTATTTTATTCTGAAAATAAACATATTATTATTATTCTTAATATTTGGAAATATTCGTAATTCGAATATTATTATTTATTATATTCTCTTGTTGTGAGCAAATACACAACAAATTTGGCGCAGTCAGCAAAGGCAATTTCAGAGGACTGTCGACAAGGATTTTGGACATTCGACAGAGGTCTGATAAAATAGGACTGTTCCCTTCCAAACAGGAAATTCGATATCGCCGTTCATCGGAGGATTTTTTTCAATTCATCGCGTCATCCACACGAATTTTCTCCGAGCATCCATCGATTTTCTTGCGCTACTGTTGAGTGTCTAGGCGACATTCAACAGTTCAACAAAAGCGCACGCTCTTGCCCCCTGTCTAGGCGACAGAGATAGCATTGCTAGGTGCAATCAGGGCATAAGAGCGCGGCATTGTGATTACAGATCTAAGGATGGAAGATCAAATGAAGCAGCTGATGGCGGTGATAAAGCAGCAAGGTGCTGCAATTCAGCAATTGATGCAGCAGCAGAGCGACCATCAGGGCTCAAATTCGGGGTTGGCCAGCGCCGCTGCTCTCGCATCTTCGCTCGATGCTCGCATTGGAAAGTTCGCGTATGACCCGGACAGCGGCTTCACGTTTGAACATTGGTTCAAACGATACGGCAAGTTCATCGAAGAGGACGGAAAAGAGCTTGAAGACGCGACAAAAGTCCGCTTGCTGGTCGGTAAATTGAATGATTCCGAGTACGCGCGCTTCGCGGACAGCATTTTGCCGAGGGTTCCGGACGAGCTGAAGTTCAAAGACGTCGTCAAGCGGCTGAAATCGCTATTCGGAGATTCGCGATCGCTCTTCGTCCGTCGATTTGAGTGTTTTAAGTTGAAGCAATCCGCTGGGCAGGAAGTTGCCGAGTTTGTTTCCAAGGTCAACGCGGCATGCGAAAATGCGGAATTGAGTCTGTCGAAGGAGACGCTGAAATGTCTTATCATGGTTGCTGGACTGCAGGACGAGCACCATGATTTGCGGCAGCGATGCTTGCAGCTGCTGGAGGAATCGCGAAAGAAAAATGAAGATATGACGCTGGAAAAATTGGGTGAAGAATGCAGGACTTACATGCTAATTCGGGATAGCGCCAAGTCGCTTGCGCAACCCCCCAAGGTCCAAATGGACGCGAATGCAGTCCGTGCACACCCACAGCAATGGAAGGAACGGCATGGAAAGGGAAAGAAATCATCAAAGCCGGAACTGAAAGACAATGAATCGGTCCGAAGTGATTCATCTGATGATGAATGTGCCGCATGTCGACGTGCTGGACACACCATTCGAAGATGTAGGCATCGATTTTCTACATGCTTCAGGTGTCAACAGAAGGGCCACCTAGCCAACATGTGTCAGGAACCGAAGGAAAAGGCCAAGACGGCGAAGCAGAAATCTTCGCGGGCCATAGACACGGTTGAAGTAAGCGCACATTGCTTGGCGGCGGACATAGGAAATTCGGATTGGTGGAAAATTCCAGTCACCATCAATGGTGTTGATGTCAACATGAAGGTTGACACAGGCGCGCAAGTTGCTGTTTTGAGTTCGGAGACATGGGACAGGCTCATGAGACCGAAGTTGATGCAACCGGAAGTGGACATCAAGGATTGCAACGGCAAGCGCATGAAGATTCAGGGCAAAGTGGAGTGTCTGGTGAGATTTGGAGAGCAGACGCCCAAGAAGCTCGAGGCTTATGTGAACAGTGGGATTTGCCACGATCTGCTGGGCATCCCCTGGATTCGGGCGTTGGACATTCTCCCGGGAACAAAATGGGAAGAGGCACACTCCGAAGGAAGCCCAGAACAGATTGATTCGACGGAAATTCAAGGCAATGAACGCCGTAGGGATTCAACATTGGGAGATGGTTATTCATCCAACGGAAATTCGGATACGGGATTATTCCACGCTGGCGATTCGGTCCGGGTGCTGAATTTTCGCAGAGGGCGAATCCATTGGCTGGAAGGCACTGTCGTCCGTCGACTAGGTAAGTCCTTAAGGTACCAAGTGCGTGTACCGGCCTTGCGAGCAATGATCACGCGAACGGCCAACCTGATGCAGCGTCCATGGTCAAAGGGGCCAGACCGTCAGTCCCACCTTCGTTCGGAGTCATCCGACGATTTACATTCAACTAATTTTGTCCGAATTGGACAGTGGCACCCGACCCGGATGGACCATGATGAACGATGTCCCCGTGGAAGGAAGTCGATTTAAAAAGGGAGATGTTGGGTATTGGCTTAGGATTTGAATTTATTTCAAAACGATTGTATTCTGGCGCTAATTACCCCATTTGAATTTTGACATTTCCCTACCCGCTTCGCATATAAATTCCTTCCCAATTTGCATATTATTCAGTTCCCATCATTCCTATAAGAATTGTATTTTATTCTGAAAATAAACATATTATTATTATTCTTAATATTTGGAAATATTCGTAATTCGAATATTATTATTTATTATATTCTCTTGTTGTGAGCAAATACACAACACTTTTATATGGTGTGCCGCCGCCTATAGAACCTGAATCTATGGTACCGCCTACAGAACCTGAATATGTTGACTTATTTGCTGAATTTGAAGAGGAGTTGGCTTCTACAATGGTGGAAACTTGCTCTTCCCCCNTGACTGATCCGACAGTTTTGTCGACTCGACAGAAAGCAGAGGTTCTTTTAGACATTGAGTTAAGTAGCGTGTTTTAAATTATAGGTGGAGGCTAATGATTATTTGAGGGGGCCAAAATTACCAAAAAGTGCGGATCCTTATCAATTTTGGACTGGAGAAAATGCGATCAAATGGCCACTTTTGACAAAATTGGCACATCGTTTTCTGTCGGCGCCTGCAACTGCAGAAAGTGAAAGATTTTTTTCCACTGCGGGCTTAATTGTGAATGATTTGAGAAAGAGTTTGTCAAAGGAGAATTTGGAGAACCTTTTATTTTTGCACCACAATATCAAAATTTACAATTTTGAATACGAATAAAAAAATTGGACAAATTTTGTAAATTCCCGTTCTCGTATTTTCATACTTCCCGTATTTCCCGTGTTTTTGGCCAATCTCGTTCCCGTAATTTTTCCCGTCCCGTGTTTTGGGGTTCCCGTATTCCCGTCTCCCGTTTTTTGAAATTCGATTTTCAACAGCCCTGCTATGTACATATTATGCAAAGGCATGTTTTCCCTGTTGGAAAAAGCCCATCAAGGACCTTAAAAGGGCCCATTAAGACCATAGACAAAAAACCTGGCCTTTTTAGACAAAAAACCTGGTATAAAAAGTAAATTGTGCAAAATTTTATGTTCTACTTTTCAATCAATTTAGATTTTTAAAACATCCGGAAAAAAGTTTGGAATCGAACTTTCCAGGAAAATTCGAAAAAAAGACAAAACGATGAAGCTATAAATTCTGCAAACTTTGCCTTTTATATTTTTGGTATAACGAGACCTTAAAATGCATCATAAGCTAACAGAAAGTTATAATTTGATGTGCTATTATATTGGGCCCAGAGGGTTTGATCTACTACTGCTGATTTCCCAACCTTTTCCATACTTAATCAGTCTGAAAACGGATCATTATCAGTTCTAAAGGTGCTGGGTCATTCCTTAAAAACCATCATATTGCGCGTTCCTTAAATATCCCTCAAAACCAAAAAGAGCATCGTCAATAACAAAAAACCTCAAAAACTACACTTCATACTATTATACTAAAAACATTAAAAATCTTTTGAAAAATTTAAAGCGAGTAAATTGTTTTCTTGCTCCAAAACTATCCATCCATTTTTTCGAGCACGTAAAAAATAAGAATTAAAAATGGATAAAACAGTGCAAAACTCAATTGAGTTCCAATTTCTAATTCCTCGATTTATTATGAGGAAGATATGTAAAATTGCTTATTATAGTTTCATTATTTTTTGAAAGATAATTTTAAGGGATTTTTATAGTTTAATTTTTTGGTAGAACTATGAAGCGCCTAGCGCCTTCAAGGTCACTTTTTTATTTTTTAATTAAGTTTTTATGACATATAGGCCCAGGTTTAATAATGTCTGTAGAGGGGTTTTGTTATTGACGATGCTCCTTTTTGGTTTTGATGAATTTTTAAGGAACGCCAATTTTGATGAAAATTTAAGGAATGACTCATTCGGTACACCCCGGTGTGTGGCGAGCCGGTGTGTGGCGGCCGGTGTGTGGCGGCCAGTGTGTGGCGGGCCGGTGTGTGGCGAGGCCAGTGTGTGGCGGGCCGGTGTGTGGCGAAGGGATGGGGAGGGAATGTCAATCAAAAAAGGGAAGGAGGCATCGATCATCAAAAGACGGCATTCTCTAATAATTGCCTCAGGCAATGGATGATAATTCCATAAAAAACAAAAATTAAAATCAGAAATTAAACTTTATTGTAAAAATCAAATATACAGACATAAAACATTGTAAAATCAATGAATTTACAACATCTGATAGTTATGTGAAATTCCCCGCAAATATTCCAAAACATTGGCAGGATCGAAAGGACGATTTACAATGGTAAATATACGATCATCAGCTTCCCGATATCTACGTCTTTTACGTTGGGGATTATGTCCGGCAACAAAATTCTCATATTCAGTATCGCTCACCTTCACAATTTTCTTTAAGGAATCCAAAAATTTAAAAATGGTCGGGTGAGCGAAACCTAGCTGTAGTTGGACTTTTCTATGAAAAGCTTCACAAAAATTATTCGTACGATCTTGATGATTAATGGTGCGATCATAAACATTCCAAACAGTGTGAGGGAACATAGGGGGAGATCTCGTACCATTTGCCCTTAAGCGACCAACATAGTTGTTTGTAAACCAAGAAATAATGGGTTCCAATTCTGCGGGAAGATGTTCTTCTAGAAGATTTAATGCTTGTACAATATACGGAATGGGAACAAAAGCTAGAGAAATAATCATTTGTTGCAGAAATTGTTCCAAAAGTCCAGGCTCACGTTCATACCGCGCAAATGCCTCCGGAATTTCAATGGTGGCACGGTCCGGCGGATTGGCTGGTGCTGCTCCTCCATCTCGTCCATTTCCGCGTGCTCGTTGAACAACTTTGCGCATGGCGTTACCGTTCGGAAGTTGACCTGAGTTAATTGAAAAATTAATTTTACACAATAAATTTTTTGAAAAAAAATATTTGTCCGAAATTTGGGTGTAAAAAAATTTCTGGTTGTAAGATTACCCATTGTTGCCTGTGTTAGATCTTGTACGACAGTGGAGCGGATTTGTGCTGGATTTTCCATGGTGGTCAAAGCACGGCGTCTGACATTTATGACAGCTTGCTGAACTGAAACACGGATTGCGTCGCCAGTTTGTGAGCATGTGTGCGGCGTAACAAGCCGGAGAAAAGTTCTGTTTTCGTCTGCTGATGTCCAAATTCTTCCTTAAATAAACATTTAAATCAGAAAAATGTAATTGGATGTATTTTTTAAATTCACCTTTACAGCCTTGGCGACGACGATCACAACACCAAAACAATTTTTGGCCATCGGAGCTGGGTTTGTTGTCTTTTACATATGAAAAACCATCATGCGTGTACTTTTCCTTGTTGTATTTTGTTAATAATGTCGTCATTATTTTCTAGGAAAAATAGAATAAAATTTTAAAAAAATTAACTTGAAAAATGAAAGGTCAAATGAATGTGTTTGTTAGTTTTTGGTCAAATTTATATGGAACTATTATTCATTGCTTGAGGCAATTATTAGAGAATGCCGTCTGATGATCGATGCCCCCTTCCCTTTTTTGATTGACATTCCCTCCCCATCCCTTCGCCACACACCGGCCCGCCACACACTGGCCTCGCCACACACCGGCCCGCCACACACTGGCCGCCACACACCGGCTCGCCACACACCGTCCTGTTCCGGACTCATTTGCATTTTGAGGGATATTTAAGGAACGCGCATTATGATGGTTTTTAAAGGGAACGACATAGCACCGTTCTAAACAACAGCAGCTGTGACCCAATCAGGGATTGTGGGAGAAGGACATCGCACTATGACGACCGAGGAGACTACAGTTGTGACTACAATTGTCGCCACAATCCCGCCCAAGAAATGCCACAACCGGCGTTTGCCGAATGAGTTGCTGAGCGAACTGGTCGACTGGCTGCCCATGGCACAGTTCATTGGTGATGGCGGCACAAATCGGCCCCGTTTTGGGGCATCCCAATTGCGCGAGGCCCGGAAGCGGGGGAAGTTGCGCAATGTGGCGCTGAACACGTACTTGGACCGCGTGCGCCACAAGTACCAAAAAGTAGTAAGAAATGATGGGAAAAGTGTCAAAACAATTCCTTTAAGTTAATCTAATCTGGAAAAAGTTTCTAGAACACTTAAAAGGCAATTGTGCAGAATTATAGGCCCGATTTTTTAACCTCAATTTTTTTCAAAATTCCGACAAAAATCCCGTAATGTTTCGAAAATACTAGATTTTTCGCTAAATCCGAAAAATCGACATTTAAAAAATTTTAGACCAAAAGATCGTGGGTAAAATTTTGCACAAC
Organism: Rotylenchulus reniformis; assembly: GCA_001026735.1. Taxonomy (NCBI): domain Eukaryota; kingdom Metazoa; phylum Nematoda; class Chromadorea; order Rhabditida; family Hoplolaimidae; genus Rotylenchulus; species Rotylenchulus reniformis. The sequence goes on along the minus strand of LDKF01003088.1, from coordinate 13,738 downwards.
TCTACCTTTTTGACTTTTAGTCTAATGAGATCTCGAAAAAGTTCCTAGAACATTTTTTTTGGGTTTGTTCTATTTTTTGTGTTGCCCATTTTGATAATTTTTTGTGATGATTTTAATAGCACCTTTTTAGTATCCTAGTCCTAGCACCCGTGAACCAATCCTTTCAACTTTTCACCAGTGTTCCGATGATCAAACTTGTTCGAGATGATCTGATCCTGATCTGATCCAGGGCCTTGGATCTAGATCAGATCATGGATCAGATCATAATTTGGTGGATCACGAGAACAATTCTTTCCACGGTTAACCAATTCTTTCCTTCTCATCAGCACCGATCAATCCAACAGCCAACACTCAACATTGTTTATCGGTCTTTTGTGCTGAACATGAAGGGCAATTACGGGCCAAATAGGCCACCCTACTCCTACATCTCCCTGATCTGCATGGCCATCCAGCAGAGTGAGCGCAAAATGTGCACGTAAGTGGCCGGCGGGGGGGGGGGAGGGTAAAAATTTCTGGTTTTTTGTAAAAAATTAAAATAAATCGGAGACGCAAACCGTAAAAATAAATAGCCCGTAAGGATCGGAACTGTGACGATATGATCATTCATCCCTTTGAAGGTTCAGCGAGATCTGCGATTTCATCATGGCCTACTTCGACTACTACAAGAACCACCCACAGGTAGATCCCAAAATTCAAAAAGACATGGTTGAGTAGTTGAATCCACAATTGTTCGGGCCAAAATCCTTTCCCTAAAATCCCTCCTGAACAGACCTAACAGACTCAACCCCTCTCCCCCTCCTCCCAAAAATATAAAAATCTAAGAAGTTCATCTTTTTCGGAAACGCGTAACGGCAGACCCGAGAAAACGGGCTTTTTAGACGTTACCCAGGTACTACTAATACATTAAAAAGTTCCAAATGGGCGTTAAAAATTGCCATATACACCTATTTAATTATAAATTTTTTTTTGTTAAATTTGTAAACCAAATTATAAAAGAGAACTTTATGCAGAATTTTGCGCTGATTCTTTTGATCTAATTTTTTTGAAACACAAAATATGTTTTTGCTGATTAAGAAAAAAAAATATAAAAAAAATAATTTTAATGAAATTTCTAAATTTTCACCCGAATTTCGAAAAAAAAAAATTTTTACCAAAATAAACATAATAAAATTTAAAAACGACAAAGAAACGATCCAGACGAAAGTTCATAGAGCCGGATTTAGTTAGCACTTTAATACACCCCACCTTTCAAAACTCGCAAAAGGATCGAATGAGAAAAGGGGTCAGAATAAAAAAAGAAAAATGACAAAACGGCGTGCCGACTTTTGCAGACTTTTGATTCAAACGAAACCGACTGAAATGAATTTGACGACAAAAATAGAGCAAAAAATTAGCTAAAATGAGCCAAGCCCCACCCAAATTGCCCCATTGTGAAAAAAAAAATTATGGACAACATACTACGAATTAGGCCATAAAAATTATTTTAGCCATAACTTTTTTTCACAAAGGATGGTGAATTTGAATGGGCTTAGGCTTATTTTTTAGCTAATTTTTTGCTCAATTTTTTGATTACAATCACATTTCTCTAGGTTTCATTTAAACTGAGTTATAATGTGATCTGCAAATGTCGGAAAAAAAACAATAAAAAAAGTCATTCCAATGCCCCGCGCCCCTTTAGCGTCGTTCCTGGCAAAACTCGATCCGCCACTCGCTATCCCTCAACGACTGTTTCGTCAAGGTGCCCCGGATCCCGGACCGGCCTGGCAAGGGCAGCTTCTGGACCCTGCACGAGCTGTGCGGGGACATGTTCGAGAAAGGCTGCTGGCTGCGCCGGCAAAAGCGCTTCAAACTCGCTCACAACAAATAAAATTCCGATTTTTTGTTGTACTTTTCGAAAAATTGTGAACAATTTTTTGAACATATTTGCCCTTAGAATTTTTTTCATATTCACTTTAAAAAAAGAAACCTTTTTCCCTTTTACCAACTTTAAAAATTGATCTAATAATGTCTTGAAATCTTTGAAAAATTATTAAAATAAAAGAAATTTCGGAAATTTTCAAGTAACCATTAAAAAATGTTGGATCAAAAAATCTATAATAAAAAATTCTTTACATATTTTTTGAGTACCTGCCTTTAAAAATTTTAGACTAAAATATCTTGAAATTTTTGAAAAATTGTGGAATTTTTCTTGTCCACCTAACTTTAAAAGATGTTTTAATCGGTGCTAGGTCATTTCTTAAAAAGTATCAAAAAAGGCGAAACTTAAAAAGTACTTAAAAAGTATCAAAGTGGACTCTAAATTAGAGTTCAAAAAAGTACCGTTACACATGCATGAACTTTATTAAGTACGTGGTATGTTCTGATTTTTCACGAGTTTTTAATACGTGATTTCAGTACATATGTCCCCTTTACTGCTAGTGCGTGACCCTGATACTTTAAAAACATAGGTATGCAGCAACTTATAACCTGTTTTTCGGTTGGAATTTTTCGAATAGTTTCTTAAAATAAAAACCTTCTGGCAAAACTTATTGTTAGAGAACTTAGTTAGAGTTACTCTTTTTAGAAGATGAAACCAAAATTTTAAAGAGCAAAGATTTTTGTATAAAATCGTTTATTTCCTTATAATATTGAAATAAATCAAAAAAATTTTGAACCTTACACAATTATTGAAATTTTTAAAGAATTCGAAAATTTTAAACATATAACCAGGAAAAAAACAGAAAATTTTCTGAATAATTTTAGAGTGCTTTCTAATGAAAAAATACATTTGAACTTTTTAAGTTTCGCCCATTTTGATACTTTTTAAGAAATGACTCAGCACCGTTTTGTTTTAATCTAAAAAGCCATTTTTTACTTCCCAGTAACGATTGATCTCAAGCTTAAGCTAGAATCAGCGTCTAAGTACTTTCAAAATTCGGACAAAAAGTACGAAATTTTCGTGAAATACCATATTTTTCATTATTTTCGAAAAATTTCAAACTTTTGGTTCGAATTTCGAAAAACAAAAATACTGGAAGATAGAGTATAAAATTCTGCACAAATTTATTGCTGGAAGTTTTGGCCTTTACCAAAAAGTTTTCGGAGACAAACTTGGTTTTGGCACTTTTTTTATAAAACGCCCATTATGGCATTTTTATAAAACGACCCAGCACCACTCACTTTTGCTCAAAGTACGAGACATGGAAGAAAGATCAAGCTCGTCAAAACCACTACAATTGTGTGAAGGGAAGGTGTAATGTAATCCATAGAGTCCTGGGAAAAGCTTCAGTGAAATATAAAGGCAGAAGAGTAAAAGGTTTAAAATAAAAATTACACAGATGCAAACTAACAAGTTAAATCAGATTCCGAGTTCAATTTCTATTGGGCTCATTTTGAGAGCTTTTCCCGCTTGCGCATCAGCTGCCGCTGATACTTGGCCCGTCTATCTTGAAACCACACCTTTAGATGGTGAAAAACGGACCTGTTATTAAACGGACCTTTTATTACAGTATGATCTTCTGGTTCCCGACACGATTACCTGCACTCGTGCATCACTCAACTTTGTCTTGCAACACAATTCCTCGCGCACGAAACAATCCGGGTAGTGGTTCTTCTCAAATTCTGAACAATTTGTGCTTAAAAATCTTTTAATAGCCACGGACAGGGATGATTGACGACGAAAAAAATATTCTAAGGAGTTAAAAAGATTAGATAGGACCGTCCGAGATCCCCTACGGTATTTTTCAGTTGCTCTATTGGTATCGAAAAATCCCGACCGAACGTTTTTGGACCTTTTTCGTATTTTTCGGCATTGGCATTTATACCATCAAAATTTCTAACCATAAATTTAAAGAACTTCTCTAATTTTAGCACTATTTTCGCGCTAAAATTGGTCCTCGTTCTGACAAGCACTTCTTCTACACCATTATCAATGCAATCTTAGCCATGCGGGACATCTCTTTTAACTCCTTAGAAGACAGGCTGATCTATGCAATTCTAGAATACAAGGAGCGCCATTTATGCCTAGAATGAAGGCTTTTTCTCATCAATTTTCATCAAAAAAAAAGTTCAGGATTTTTTTAAAGAATAATCGTGTTTAGGATTTTTGGAGAAAAAAATTTTGGAATTTGCGAACTCAAAAATTAAAGATTAATTTAAAAAATTCGAATCATATCTGCAAAATGTATATTTTTATAGAATTTCTCTGACCATGAAAGTCCACCTTTCGTCTGTCATTTCCCTGTCACGAGCAAATCCATAGATGTGGCGCAATATCCGCATTTTTGGAGGCAAAATTCGCTGGGCAACTATGTTCTAATTAGCAGAAAATCTTTTTTTGTTATATTTACCTCAATTTTAATGTTGGATAATACAATGAGGATTGCAACAAACAATCGTAATCAAAAAAATGAATTTTGTTTTTCTTTTAAAGCCCAGACTATTCTATCTTTCAGAGCTTAGGGAAGGGTTCATGCCATTGGATTCAACACCATAAACCCCTGGGCTCAGGGATTTCTTCATGGTTAATCCTTTCCTTCAGCGCTTAAATTATAAAAGATGAAATCTGCAGAATTTAGAGTACTCTCCCGCCGAATAATTTTTTGATTTTAAAAGCATCTAAAACGAATTCCCTGGTAATTCATGATTCTGAATCTGATTCTAGCATCCATTTTGACATAATGTATCATTTGGCGGTTTTTGAAGTTGACATTTAAAAACGACATCTAAAAACCACTTAACCGACTAATTTTTGGATTCTGACATCCATTTGAATTTGGCATTGCAGCATCCAAGCCATGCATATTTTATAGTGGCACACATACCAGGCCTGTTGAAAATTAATTTTCAAAAAAACGGTAAATGATTAAACGGTAAATGAAAAAGGTGGTATGGTAAATTAAAACGGTAGACGGTAGGCCAAAAAGACGGTATTTGGGTATAAACGGTAGGCGGTACGATATCCAGCCCTCTAGCTGGGGATTTTAACGCCTGCAACAAAAAGTGAAGTAAGATGATGCAAAATTTTAAAAAGATATCAAAATTAATTCAGAATCTAAAAAATTAAAAAAATTAAAAATGTTTAGAATGAAATTGTCATATATTTTCTTTTTATAATTTGACTTTTGTCCGAGCAAGCTTGCAAAAATTCCTTATCTTTACAAGATCAAATTAAAATTTGATGCACATCTGCATAGTTACCTAATTTTACATAGGTTTTGTTATTTAGCTGCTGATGTTTGAATTTTAAGTATGAAATATCATCATTTTCAGTAATACTGTAAATCGCCCTTACCATCATTTACCCGATCACTTTCGGAATTGCAAATTGCGCTAGTGCTTTCAAATGGTAAACAAGCTAAGAGGTGCCACGGCCCCAGCAATTTGGGGTCCATCTATCTGTGTTCTGTGTGGTCCTTACTAAGGAATTTGTCTCCTGCGACAGGGGTAAAAATGTGGCCAGATAATGGTCTCAATTAATTCCAATGCTGATCACCGATTCAGATGCATTTTGGGCTCTTTAAAGGGTCAGCTATTCCTATGGTCTCCCATTGCTGATTTTTTCAGCTTTTACATTCGACCCAATATTTTTATAATTAATTTGTTCAAAACTCATAAAGAGTTCGAACTTTTTCGAAAATATGTATCGACAAATTTTTTTTTAATTCAAACAACTTTGAAAAAAACTAAAGACCAAATCCGATGCTTCAAATTCTGCACAATTTTACTTTTTATGCTTTTAGTTAACAATATATAAAAAGTTTCTGAATAGACTTACCTATATTGATTTTAATGTCCGGGTGCAAAAAAAGATACCATGCATGGCTGTTGAAATTTTTTTTCAAAAAACGGTAGCGATATGCGGTATGGGCTAAAAACGCGGTATTTGCGGTATGCGGTAACGGTATGCGGTATTTTTGAAAACACATTGATTTTTATTCATAATCAAAATTGTAAGTTTGATGTTGTGGTATAAAAATATCATCAACAATGAAACGAGCAAATGAAAAAAACCGTTCACAAAAGCCAAGAGGTGCCGGAGAATTTTTTTTTGAAAAATTGGACCACTTTGCTAAGAAATTTCCAATTTTTGCTGAAGCCTTTATTAAGCACATTTCACTGTGTTAGGAAGTACCATATGAAATTAATGAATTTCTTGAAGTACTTGGTCATTTATATAAGAAAACAGACTTTTCGAGATAAGCGATCCGAGATTTTGTTAGAGTGATCGTCCGCGGTATCGGGCAAAGCGATAGCGGTATGCGGTATGGGCTAAAAACACGGTATTTGGCGGTAGACGGTATGCCGTACGGTATCCAGCCCTGATACATACTGTAGTTACATAGCACAGCCCCCCTCATGGGATGTTGTTTGTTTTTCCAACCACTTCTCCGTAATATCGGTCCCTTCCTTCTCCTTCTTCGCCCAGCCAATTGGCCTCGATTCATTCTTTTCTACCCGTCGCACTCTTCTCCGCAATGTGCAGCGCACCTGCCGCCGCTTCCACAGAAATAGCCACAATATTATAATTATTAATGAATTTACATATTTAGTTTAGTTTTCAAATTTTCCTGGAATATGTTGAAGATTTTCACACAAAAAATAAACTGAATTTAATTTTTATACATATAAAAAACTACGGTCACTAGAGCAAGATCAATTTAAATCCATTTTTGCGGTCGAGCGAGAATTTTGAAACGAAAAGTACAGTTTGGGTTATAACTCGGTTTAAACCAATCCTATAGAAACGAATTTGGTGTAAAAAATCGAGCTAATTATTAGCTACAAAATGAGCCCAAGCCCATCCGAATTGATCTTGTCTAAAAAAGTTATAGCCAAAACAATCGTTCGTGCTGGCATTTTTTTGGAAATAGACCGATACGAGTGATCGTTTGGCCATATATTTTTTTGGACTGGGCCAATTCAGATGTACTTGGACTCATTTTGTAGTTAATTTATAATGCTATCTTTTAACATCAAGCCTAATTCTCTAGGTTTCGTTTGAACCTAGTTATAACTCAAACAATGATTTTCGTTTCAAAGTTCTCGCTCGACTGCAAAAATGCATTTAAATTGATCTTGCTCCGGCGACCGCAGAATACCTAAGTTTAAAAAGGACAGAATAAATTTAACAAATCATAAAATTAATTTATATAAATGAAATTCGAATCTTCGCTCTGATATTTATCTAACAATTTTAAATCTAAAGTTAGGAATTTCATCCAATTTGTAAGACCCCATTTCATCTCAAATTTTGTTTGGTCACCCAATTTAAATTTTTAAATAAATCGATATTCTTCTGTTTATCCATCGATTTAGGAATTGGAACGGCTGAGAAAGAATAAACATAGGGCTGTCATTGTCTGTTATCTTTGAGTCGGTTAAAATCCGTCAAGAATTTTCGTCAAGGAAATTCATCAAGAAAAAACTTTGAAAAAAACCTCCCTCTAAAATAAATTCCATTCGAAGAGTTTTTAAAAAAACGCCTAGGATCATTTTAGATGAAATATGGTATTGGAATTAGTAAAATTAATATATAATATGGGAATTTCGATCACTTTTTATGTCCTTCTATATTCATATTTTTGCTTAGTTAAATTTTTTTCAAATTCCTTAGGTTAGATACAAGTCCAGCACAGTAAGCAAAATATTCGGAATGAAACCTAGCAGTAAAAAAATAAACCTAAATATCTTCCAAAGAAATTTAACTATAAAATCTATCTTTTCTTTTTAATTAATGGTGCACAATTTATCTACACCCAATATACTATTTGACAAAGAATTATCATCAAAGTTATTCCATCAGAAAACATCTTTCATCGGTATACTTCATCTCGGAGAGCGGACTGTAACAATGATCTATTGCATTTTAGAATAAAATGAAACTTTGGGAGTCCAAGAACAGAAATTTTAAGAAATCAATAAGGTTCAAAGAAGTTCCATTAAAAATTTTCAACTATTTCTTTACGTTTTGAAAACCGAATTGGAACAATGATTGCTCAGCAATCATGTTCGGTCCATTGAATTACTGCTATAGATAAGCATATCGATTAAAGCTTTGATTGTTTATATGCCTAAGTTAAATTTTACGGAAAATAATTGATATAAAATTATTTATAAATTTACATATGAAAAATATCAAATTTTATGAATACGACGAAATTTATATTTCTTCACTTACTATTTTTGAACTCCCTGGTTACATTTATAATAAAATGCAAAATTATCAACTCATTACCGCCTTCGGACATTATCAGTGACCCTTCTTCTCACAGAAGAAACCACGGCTAGGACTTCCGCATTTTTGATCATAAAGGGTCTAGTAAAAATATTTTATAATTACAAATTTAAATACAATACATTTTTAATAATTTTAAATTTGAATACAATACCGGCTGGGTGAAGCCTTTTCGTTCGAGTGCTAATGCAACACAGAGTTCGGGCGGATTTGCATTGTTTGGTTCCGGCGGGTAATTCGGCAAATTCACTTTCCGACCCCATGGGTCGCTGCAATTGTCACGGTTCTTGTTGAAGATATTCACAAAGCGGGTGGACAGTCCGCTCAAAAAGGACATTGAGAGGAATTTCCCATTGTCGGAACGGCGGTGAATCAGAAGTCCAATCCAGTGGAACTGATCCGCATCTTCGGTCTGGTTTACCAGCATTTCTACATATAATTCCAGCTTTTTTAAATCTTATAAGACCCTAAAATCCCAATCCGAGAGTTGGTTCATCCAAATTAAAATGAATTATTTTGTCACAAAAATAAGGTGGATTTCAGGGTCGCTGTTCACAAATCCGAGTTTAATTTTTTGATAGGACCAAGCTTAGAGCTCGAAAAATTCAAAATTTTCGATTTTCAATCCATCAACCAGATAGAGATCTGAGAAATTGTATCCTATGTGATGTGCCAAGTGTCAACTCTATCACCCCGAACCCGACACTATCACTGATGGACCCTATCAAAATTATGTAACGATTACCATTTAAAAATTGCAAAAAACTATGGTATATCCCTATGAAAATTGTTCAGAAAGTGTTTTGCCAAAAATTGGTATTATAAATGTGTTTTAATCTTTTATATGTCAATATTTTTAATTTTTATTTAGCTCACCACCCAGTTTGTAAAAATCTTGTTTATGGCGAATAGTCGCCAGATGTCCACCTTCATCATCACACTTATCCACAGCTTCCGGTTGGGTGATTTTTAGTCCATGGAAAAGCTATAAAAATAGTCTTGTGGTATATCTAGATCGGATCGGGCTGAAATATCACAATCCCTCAGAGGATGCTTGAATTTTTTTATATTGGCTCAAAAATTATTAAATGCTTTGGAGAATTTTCATATTCTATAGCATGAAACTTTTCCCGAGAAAGTTGAAATTTTTTTAACAATTCAATGGTCCGATGAATTTGGAATTTTAAGTTTTTAATGAATCCGAAAAATATCGTCAAAAAATTATCATAGTTATTGCACTATTCCCGGGATTAATAAACAATACGGCACTTTTTAGAGTCCTAACACCAACCTTATAACAGTGAAAGCCCACTTGCTCCCATCCATCGTCACAAATGCCAATGACCAGAACCGGAATTGTTAAAAAGAACAGCAGCAAAGGGGAAGTCATATCAGAGAGGAGGATATTGGTGGTAGATGATTATGATTGGAAGTCGGAAGATTAGGAAAAAGGGAAATAATCTAATAATTCGAAAATGTGAAAAATCGCGGTTCGATTACCATAAAAGTTCTAAAATGCCTCGAAACATGAAGTTACTTAAATAATAAGTTCTGCGAATGCGAAGTTGCACCAAGTTGCGCGGAAATTTTGCACCAAATGCAGAGGGTGATATGTCGTTACAAAAAAAATATCAAAATGGGCGTTACAAAAAAATATCAAAACTCAATATGCCCTCTAAAAACTTTTTTGTAAGACCTGTTAGATCAAAAAATATAATAGACAGATGTGCAGAATATTTTGCTCTATCTACTGGTATAAAATTTTTACGAATTTCGAACAACAAATGTCGAAAAAGTCGAAAATATCGAGAATTATGGTTTTTTCTACCCTTTTCGACATTTTTGTTGGAAATTCGTAAAAATTTTTATACCATTAGATAGAGCATAAAATTGTGCACATCTTTGTCTATTATACTTTTGGTCTAACAGGTCTTACAAAAAAGTTTTTAGAGGGCATATTGAGTTTTGATATTTTTTTTGTAACGCCCATTTTGATATTTTTATTGTAACGACTCAGCACCATGCAGAGCAAGTTGGATATTTCGTCCATTAACTAGTTAGTATTTTAATTTATTGACTAATGTTATACGACGGTATAGTCTTCAGCGATCGCCAAGTTTTTTTGCAATGGATTCGGGCGATTTTTCTCTGGGGAGTCAGCCGTAACTGTTTCCTACCATAATTTGTCAATAACCAACCATATATTGTACTTTATATTTGATTTATTATCTATTTCTATATACCTATATATTTGAATTATAAATATTTTTAATTTTAGAGGAGGGAGAAGGAAACTCTGGATTTATTGTGTGGGGGGGGGCTGCATAAGATCCAAGAAGATTAGTAGTCAGAAATTTCAAAAATGATGAATTTTGAGAGGAGGAAGGCCTTATGAACGGAGCCAGAATGGGCCAAATGCTTTGCTGAATATATTATATGCCCAAAAAATTCAAAAATACATTTCTTCATCGGACGTTCATGTGATTTCCTTTTTATGGTTTTGTCATAAATTGGGCTAATATATTTTAGCTAGGTCTCTGCCAATTTTTGCCTGGTTTTTATGCTTCAATACTATCTTATGATGTTAACGCAAACAAAATGCCTCCGCATAAGCTTTTTATCGCATCTTTTTAAGATTGAATTTTTAATAATAAAATTTTCAACAAATTCCAATTTAATCCGATAATCATACGTTTTATATATACAAAAAAAATAAAAATATATTTTTAAAAAAGAATCATCAGAGGTAATTCAGCAACTTGATACCAGCAATGGAAAGAACATCAGATACATCAAGGATTTAAAGTTTGACCTTCAAACACACAATAACAATACAGGGCAGCCTGAAAATGACGAAACACTTTGAAAATGGAACAAAATTCTTCTATAATCTCGAACTGATCATACACTCCGATTCGTTGGGGATCCATTCCAATTTTATAGAGCATAAGAGCCAATAACCATGACATTATCATTTTTTGGACCACAAAGGTTGAAGAATTTTTTATATTAAATTTTCTATATGATTTTTCTGTAGAAATTTCTGTAGAAATCATATAGAAAATTAATATTAAAAACAATAACCTTTTGTGGCCCTTTTGTGTGAGTCGTTTCTACCAAAAAAATGCCAAAATGAGCGTTTTGCCAGAAAGTGCCAAAATTTTTTGAATCAAATTTAAAACTTTGAAGCATGTTGGACCAAATCATAAAAGGCACTACCTATGGGCGAAATATATTAATATACGATTTTTTGACCCTTTTCTTGAAATTTATATTGGAAATCCTTTTAAGGAAATTTGAGAAAAAAGGCTATGTGATATAATATTCTGCTTATGTTGGCTTTTGTAGTTTTGGTCTATCTATTCAAAAAAAAACCAATTGATCATAGTTGGCACGTTTGGAAGAAACGGACAATTGACATTGTCGGGAAAAATAATTTTGGAAGACATTTTGCATTTTTGAGAAGTTTCTAGTTTTTTTTTTCTAAATTCGGTTTGTTTTAGGATTTTTAATTTCGGTTTTTTACAGAAAACGAATAAACATGAAAAATAAAAAAAATTGAACGATCCCTAAAATTACCGGCGATTCCAGGGCACATCTTGCCTGCTCCCCGTACTTGTCCATCCGTTCGAAAGGGTCGTTAAGAAAAGTGAGTTCATGACTTCCTTGTTGCTGGTCACGGTCCTGCACCTTCACAAAGGTCCAAAAGTGACCATTGCCGGGCTTCGTCATAATCGTTACCTGAGTCAAATGATTTTATTTTTGACCCATTTTTGGATAAAAAAGATTACCTACTTTTTGCGCGGGAAAGGGATTTGAACCATACCCCGGCAAAGGGGGGGGGGCTCGATGTGGGTCGGCCGAAAAATTTTTTACCGAATTGGTATATTTTTGTCAAAATTCACTTTCTGGGGGAAATTTTCCCGAAAATTTGCTTTTTCATTTGCGAAGTGTTGGTCTTTTTTGCTAAAAATCATTTTTTAGGCAACTTTTAAATAATTTGCCATTTCCATTCGCGAAGTGATCTTTCCAAAAGCCCAAAATTTGTCTTATCTTTACGAAATAGACCACTTCGCAGAAGGGTAGGGTCCGCCGGAGAAATTTTTGAGAATTTGGACCATTTTCTTTTAAAAATTTGCCCTTTTTTGACCCCACTTCGCACTCCCCTCCATAGCTGTCCA
>LDKF01003086.1:2695-16153 GCA_001026735.1 Rotylenchulus reniformis | reverse complement strand
CTGGTAAAACCAACTCAAAACTTTAAAAAATGATGAGCGGAATCCTAGAAGAAGAACTTGGAATAGCCTTTCCGAATACTAATAAGCATAAATAATTCAATTTCTATTGAAAAATAGTATTTTGATAAATATTTATTTTATAATGAAAAGTTAAAAAAATTCCCAATTTTTCAAGGTGATCTGATGTTTCTTTTAAAAATTCTAGGAAAAATTTTTCACCTGAAAATTTAGAATATTGCTTTTCCTTTACTACAATATTATTTTTTCAAATGTTGATTATTTTGATCAACAAATAAATTTTTTTAAATTTTTTCTATAGAAATAAATTTTTTTCCAAAAATTACGGATTACGGTTTACGGATTACGGAAATTACGGGGTTTTTTGGGTTACGGATTACGGTTTACGAGTTACGGAAAATTTTTTCTTGTTACGGTTTACGGATTACGAATTACGGATGAAAAAAATCCAGTTACGTGTAGCCCTGGTTGCCACGGCTTACAACCACAAGGACAGGCGAAGCCCAGTCACTAACAGTGGAGGGGGAGGGGATAGTCTGTTAGGGAGTGTAGTTAGTACGGTACGGGAACCTGACACCATTTGCTCTGCATCACCGCTCGGCTAATGGCTGATGAAGGGATGTGCTCCCAACGGGCTTGAGTATATGTCTGACACGGCGGTGGGATCCGAATCCGAACCCACTCCTCTGGAGTTTCTCAGTCCAGCGTGCTAATCATTACACTATGCCGCCGACTTTTCTATAGTAATTTTTGATGCTAAATTATGACGTCAATTTGAACGTAATTTTTGGCGTTGAATTCGGTTATGACGTCCATTTGAACTTTGTAATGCATTATCCCGGCTATGCGCATATTGTTGTAATATGGTTTGTGTGCCACCGTAAAATACGCATAGCTGGGATGCCGCATTATTTAAGATAAGGAAAATTTTGACGTCAGCAAATCGGATTTAGCATACCCCAGGGAATTTATGTTTTAATAAAAAATATTTTTTTGTAAAATGGGTATGTAAACCAAATAAATACCAAAGACTACATTAGCCTAAATAGTATATATAAATTTAAAAAATACATAGATTTAAAAAAAAATTTATTTTTGCCGATTATTAATCTATAGCTCTATACTTTATAATTATAAGATATAAAAGCAATTTTAAAATAATAGCCCAAATCATGTATAAAAATCAAAAAAATTTTATTATTTCAATTGCTTATTATATGTTTTCATGACTTAATCATGAAAATTATTCTATTAATAAATGTTTCCATTTTACTTGCAATAATCTTACGTACAATTTAAAAAATTGTATTTATGCAATACAATCTTAAAAATGGATTGTCGTGAAAAATTTTAATAATAATTTTAGTTCTAAAAATATGGATGGAATTTAGTTCTATCGGGAGGAGGGGAGGGAGTGGTGACAAGGAATAATTTACAACAATTCTTCTTGTTAGTGGCGCGTGAGTGAGCGAGTCAATGCTCATCTGCTAAACAAAGCACCTAATAATTTTTAAAACTTTTTCACAGAAATTCTAAAAGCAAGAATTGCAAACAATGCTTGTTCGAGTCTTTTATCCATTTGGCGATTTTTAACATCCCTCCCTTAGTACGGTTTAGCTCATGATTTGACTGAATTTAATTTTTGGGTGTAACGTGAAAATTTGCACTTTAATGAATTCTTGGATTTGCTTTTTTTGGATAACGCGCAAGCATCCTCTAGTTTTTTTTACATCTAACTGGTCTAGATAGATTAATCAAAATAGAAAGCAACTTATAAATATGGAAATTAAAAATTGAAAGCACTAGATAAAAACGGGGATGTTACTAGATGGGATTAATAAAATTGAAAGCAACTAAAAAATATGGAAATGATTGTCCGGCCATTTTGCCATAGAATTTCTTGTACGCCAAATGGAAAATAGAATTCAAAAACAATTAATAATGTAGAACTGACATTGAGATAAAAAACAAAACAGAAAATTTAACTACAAATCAAGCTAATAACGTCGGAATTTGTCAATCGAATAAAAAGTAATGGCAAATTAAATGATTTTTCGTCAGATCACAGTATTTCGTTCATAACTTTTTAATCAATTTGACCAATTCCGTTGATATTAGGTTTGTTTTGTAGTCATTTTCTTGCTCTATACTTTAATACAAACTTGACCTTAATTGTTTTTTGCACAATAATGTATTTTTTTTGGCGAACCAATATCTGCCCACCGAAATAACCGCTTTAAAATTTACGGTTCATTGATCAAAAGTAGAATGTAGAAAATAAACACATTCCAATTTCGTGAATCATTTTTTCAATGTTCACTTGGAAAATATACTGCTCTATCATTGAATGTGGGGGGGGGGTGGCCAAAATTTTTTTAATTTTATCGATTACTAAAATTTATTGAAGGCAAGAGGGAGATGAGATAGAAAAAAGTTCATACACCTATAAATTATTTGGAATTTGAATTTTATATAGTATAACATATATCGATATTCAATTACGTTTATGGATAATCATTTTGAAAAGAATAAATAAGAATTATACCGATTTTTAAAAGGGGTACTGAATTTTTTCAAGATTGAATGCCAAATAGTTAAGTGCTACACGGTTTAATCTCAATTAAATTATTAAATAATTTAAATTATGTATTAATTCATACTGATTTTAGGCAATTTTTAAGATCCTTTCAAATCGTCTAATTCAACAAATATTGAATTATATCATTAATTTTCGGAGTTATTATATGTCGTTATTCCCTCCACCGTCACCCATATACTTTATTTTTGATTATTCATACTTCGTACATTATGTACTTTAACAAATTATCCTTCATTTTATCCAATCGATTCCAAAAGTTCACAAAATTACTGAATTCCGAATTTTTTGTTTCATCTGACAAGAATCCAAAAATTTTGAGAATAAATTATCACATGATTTTTCTTGTCATTAAATATCTTTTATTAATAATGATCTGAATATCATGTAGGAAAATTTAAACTAAATTCATATACCAGTTGTAATAAAAAAACATTTAGCATTCAGACGATGAAACTCTTCAAAAATTATCCAAAATCTAAAATCAAGGTTTTAAACATGAATTTTTAATTTTTCGTCGAAAAAAGGAGGGAGGAAGCTCCATCACTATTACCAATTGAGCTCTTATTTTTCTCCTCAAATCCAATTATTCTCTCAAGCTAAATTTTAAAACTAAAGAGATTGATATCCTATAATAATATCTACATATCATTTTAGATATAATGAAAATTCTGAAAAAAAAATCTTGTATCAAACTTCTTTTCTTGATCATAGCTGTTTATGCTATTTTGATTCTCTTACCAATGGTTCTGATTGTTAATTTTAATCGCGATCAAAATGGAGGAAAATCTTCAAGCAAAAAAAACCAATACCCCAAACGCCAAAGCATGGGTCAATGTCCGCCCAAATTTGGACGAATCACTGTTATGGTATTGGTGGAAAAGAAGTTCAAGCCCTTGGACAGGTTTTGGAGCGAAAATTTTAATAAACTAAAACCTAAATATATGAAATTGGTATCCATTTATGATTTAAAATTCAGCAAAAACATAAATTTACTTACCAGACTCCTCTAAATGACCCTTTGAAGAAAATTAAAAATTCGTTTTAAAAAAACTACTTTTGTGTGGTAGACTTCCAAATCATAGAGACTTCTATGACTTCCAAATCATAGAGACCTGTGGTAGACTTCCAAATATAAAAAAAATAAATAAAGTAATCCGCTTAATATTACTTATAATTATAATTGACGTGTGTTTCCTTTTAAATTTAAAAAGCCCCCCTTCCTATCTCTAATGAGCATCCTCTGGATAGGGTTGAAAAATAAAACCTTTTTCTGTAACTTAATTAAAAAATACGGGATAAAGAGTTCTATTGCTAGAGTCCACCTTTCAAAAATAGTAAAAAAACAAAGACAAACAGTAGTTTAAAAATATATGTGTTAATAGTAGATAAAAGAATAAAAATGCAAATTCAGGAAAGAATTAAACATATTTGGATCTTTAGAAAGTTCGGCGTGGCTCAAGGTTCATTGGAATGCTATTTGCGAAGCACAAATTACACATTCATGCGAGTGGATTTGTACGAAGATCAAAGGGCCAAAAAATATTGCGGATTATATAATGACGTAAAAATTTACCATAAATATAATTTACGATCATATTATTTTAGATTTTTTAAAATAGCATTTTTAGCTGTTTTTCCGGAAGCATTGCATTGTTTCAGCATATTTGCCTGATACGGATTGGATGTTGGTGTTGGATGCAGATTCTGGGGTGGTTAATCCGAACCACTGTATTGAAGAGGTATTTAAAAATCTAAAAATCCAATAAAACATTTGTATTACATTCTTTAAATAATTTTAGTGGATTGATAATCGTGTGGACCTAATATTTTATGAGAGATTTTACAACTGGGAAATTGCATCCGGGAACTATTTGGTAAAATTTCCTTTTTTATATAAAATATTTTTCAGGTCAAAAATACACCATTTGCTCGCAAATTTTTACTTGATTGGGCAAATATGCAGTTTTCTCTGCCAAAATTTTCCAGTGCTGACAATGGTGCTTTGCAGGTAGGTACATATTTTCTCAAAAGCACATTATAATTTACCTAAAAATTAAAATATTTTAAATCATTTTCTCTTAAATAACATCGTTTTCAATAATAATAATAATAAGTTATAAACAGTCTGAAAATATACTAAATTAATTATCAAAATTTTTTACTCTGGAATCATACAATTCGGTTAATTTTCTAACAAAATTTAAAAAATAATGTATACCATTGCTGAAAAATGTTTATTTGTAACTCCATTCTTGCTTACAATGTTTAGGCCTAAATGCTACCTTTTTACTTTTTATGTTAATTTTGATGACAACTGAATCTACAATCATTACACATTTTCCCCTTTTTAGTTGCACATTCTCAAAACGGTGTTACCCGATGCTAAAATTGAAATAAATGTAGGAATTTGTGAAAAATCTAACAAAAACCATTATTGAAGGCCTGTACAAAATATTGGCGTCGAACTTATGATTACGACACCCTGATGGCATATGCAACTTGTGTTCGAGCAGCATTGGGTAATTGGAATAGAATTTGACGATAAACTAGAGTGGAATACTAATTACCTAAATTAAAAATGAGAGCTTTAAAGGAGAATTATTAAAGAAATTTCACATGTATACTTAGATTAGAGATTCTCTAATATTTATCTTATCTTTTTTGTGTGGTACGGGTGGAAAAGTACAATCTCTGATGAAATCGAAAAGTCTTTTTAAGATAGCTTTCCATTGTATATTTATCCTTAATACCCAATGAATGAAAATAAAAGTCAGATAAATCAAATACTAAATTTTTTAA
Source organism: Rotylenchulus reniformis (assembly GCA_001026735.1). Lineage (NCBI taxonomy): Eukaryota > Metazoa > Nematoda > Chromadorea > Rhabditida > Hoplolaimidae > Rotylenchulus > Rotylenchulus reniformis. The sequence goes on along the minus strand of LDKF01003086.1, from coordinate 10,737 downwards.
TCTTCGTAATTTGCAGGCGCCCAGCGAATTTGGCCTCCAAAATTGCGCATTTTGCGGCGAGCCCACGGGTTTGTTCGCGACTGGTTTATGACAGACGATGGGTGGAGTGAATATGATTTCTTATTCCATGGTAAGGACAAATTTCAAAAGATTCGGAAATTAAAATTTTTCATAATAGAATATCAAAATAAACAATCATTCTCTTTAGGTTGGAAAGTACAAAACGTGACAGGCGAATGGAAATCACCGTTTGAAAAGGTGCCGAATGCAACGGAATGCTCGGCCAGTGACTACTCTGGTTGGCATTGGCGCAAAGAGAAGGTAAACAACTTTTGAAACGTATTTATGAAATTCGTAAAATTCGACCAAAAAATTGAAACTCATCCATCTTAGGAGAGTCCAATGAACATTACTCAAATTAATATGGCCTTAAGTGTCAAAAAGAAACTTTTATACTGTAGTTTTGAAAACCACAGAATGAACACTCTGGCCTTAGATCCATTTGGACGCCATTAGTTATTATTTATAGCTCGGTTCTTACCTAACATGATTCGCCAAAAAAAGTGCAAATAAGCAAAAAAATGAAATTATCATGTACTCATTCGAAATATTCGTGAAAATGAAAAAAAAACATTAGTTCAACTTTTTTTTGTCGAAAAATATAGTCAAACGTGGGGCTATGCTTTATAATAACATTTAAATTTAAGATCATGATAATTTTGCATAAAAACGATTTTAATTTCACAGAAATAAACCTCAATACTTCGACCGGTTGTACGACATTTGCGGCTCTCTCTATAACTCACTTAAAAACAAACCCAGAGAAATGGTTTAGGTGTCAAAAAATAGAACAAAAAATTAAATGCAAAATGAATCAAAGCACGCTCGAATTGAACCACTAAGAAAAAAGTTATAGCCAAAAGTACGATTTTGGCTAAATCCGCGGTATTTTGGCCATAACTTTTTTCGCAGTCCACCAATTTGAGCGGGCTCTGGTGGCTCATTTCGTAGCTAATTTTTTGCTCTATTTTTTTGGCACATATAATCATTTTTCTAACTTCCATTTGAACCGAGTTATGCCGTAAGTGCCGGGGGCGCCAATGTCGGCATACCCTTCAACCGATATCGATCGAATATTTACCAATTTACTTAGCGCATCTCTGTGGAAGAGGTCAGAAGAAGATTAGCGGCCGAGGAAAGTTCGTCAGCCAACAATTTTCCGAACAGATCCAGGATCCATGCTCATCTGACGGAGCCTGAAATAGCCGAGTGCTATCCATTTTGTGATCAACAGATTTGATCAAAAAAATTTTATAAAAAAAATTTGTAAGATTCGTGATTCGTTGAGAAATGCATATATTTATTTGTTCTTTGTTAAAATTATAAAAATGTATGGAAAGAGGTAAGGAGTGAGAGAAAAGGGTGAGAGAGTATGGCAGAAAGAAGGAGAGAAGAAAGTGTGGTGAGAAAATGGGATAAGAGAGAAGGGTGAGAGATAAGGGTGAGAGAATATAGTGAGAGAGTGTGGAGTGAGAAGGTGAGAATGTGTGGTGAGAGATAAGGTGAGTGAGAGAATAGAATGAAAGGATTGGGTGGGAGAGAAAGGTTAGAAATGTGTCGAGAGAGAGAGATGGGTGAAAGAGTGGGGAGAGAGAGAGAGGAAGAACAAAGTGTGGTGAGAGAGAAAGGTGGGAGAGTATGATGAGAGAGAAGTGTGAGAAACTATTGCCAAGAGAGAAGGGTTCGAGATATCGGTGAGCGTGGTGAGTTAGAGAAAATGATAGAGTGTGGCGAAGGAGGAGGGTGAGAGAGGAGAGAAAGAAGGATGAGCGATCAGATCAGATGATCAGATCTAAGACCTCGGATCAGCTCAGATCAGATCGGGAGAGATCACAGATCAACTCATAATTTGCCAGATCATCATAACAGAGGATGTGGTCATAATTTTTTATTGTTGGCCATCCTAGATGAATATTTTTGCATTTTTATAGCAGGCATTTAGAGAAATCTTTTGACACCAAGAATTTTTTGTGTAGTGCCTAAGTTAAGTTATAACGAATTTTCTAGCGCTATTACTCTAGTGGCAATAATCGGACGGCTTTTTGTCCAAAAAATTTAATCTGTCCTCAGAGATGGTATTTTCCTTTTTTTAAAGATTTGTCAGGCCAAAGGTTTCCTTTGTCCTTTATTTTAAGAATTTTAGAAAATTTTATTCAAAAAATAACCAATTTCCCTAAGAAAAGGGCTAAATGTTCAAATTTTTCTCCGGCGGCCACTATCGCGATCGCCGATACCACCATATAGAGAATTTTATTTGTAAATCTTAAAAATGACCAATTTTCTTAGGGAAATCAGGCATACTGGATGTTTTAGCATTAGAAAAGTAATTTCCCTAATGAAATTGTTGGTGGCTACAAATATGCTTGATTTTTATATTTTTAAAAATGTCCTTTATTCGGAGATTTTTCCCAGTGCAATCATTTATTTTTGCTCTTGATGTCCTTTTTTGAAAAATTTTTCGATACCATTTCTGGTTGAAATTCCAAAAAAGGTACAACATTTCAAACAATTGCTCATCCCTGTCATTTTGTAGAATTGCAAATATTTAACGCATCACATTCATTGGCTGTTAGTCATCTCACAGAGCTTGTTCTCCATCCTTACTATTTATAGAATTTCAATGTGTCAATTTTATGCCATTTTTTTTTAAATTTTTGTAGATGGGATCTGACCGGCCAACGGCATTTTCGATGTGACCTTTTCTTATGATTCTCCCACTCCATTCATCCCTTTAACCATTCCCAAATTCCAATCTTCAATTCATTCCATTATCCATTCTTTTCAATTTGAATTTATTTATTCAATTCCAATTTTGGCAATTATTTTATTCTGCTGGAATTCCATTTGTTTATATTTGGTAATTCCCGTCCAAATATTTAACAACTCAAATTAGAAAAAATGATTATTTTTCTCAACTATAATCATTTTTTATGTACTTCCAAAAAGTGGTTAATTTATAATATCTGTCCCCATTTTGTACATAAAGATACGTAAAAAAGTCAAGCTTTGAATTTTCTTTGAACCTTTTTCCCTACAACCTTAATAATTTGACTTTTTAATATTTATCATGATTTAGACATTTATTAATTAGTATTACAATGAATAATCTGGCTGTAATGGTCTTCATCCTTCTGGTCGTCCATCATTCAATGCCTTACATCATCAGCCCCCAAGTGGTGGATTATGGTAAATATTTTTATTTTTTTGTAAAAAAAATAATATCCTTTCTTTTTGAAACCAAGGTGCCTGTCTCAGACAATGCGAGATTGAGTGCAAAAAGCGCGGCGTCCAGCAGCAGAAGGGTGCCAGCTACTCCTACGAATGTGGCTACTTATGGGTGACTTGCCGGTGCAATGAGCAGCTGTCACGGAAGAGGTAAAATTGATAGAAATGACCCAAAACCGATCGATCAAAGTCGATCATTTGATAATTAGCAATTACCTTACAGGACGATGGGTCAGTCAATATATGTAGAAATCCATTTTTTGCGAATTCGGAACGGCCAGAAAATCACGAAAAACACATTTTTAGTTTTATTAGAAGCTTCTAAAGGTATTTTATGATCCTATTTCCGATTTTTCCATATTACATATTGCCTCCAAATTTTGCTTTCGAAAATACTTAAAAAATTTTATATTTAGTCAAAAAATGCCATTTTTATCGATTGCGATAGATTTCGCATATTTGTGCATATTTTTCATTTTAAGAATTTTTTTACCTATAGCGAATTTGGTAATTTTTATACGTTTCCTTCTCTACTTTTTTTTAATTTTGTATACTTTTAAGATTTTTGATTTTTTTTATTATTTTTTATTTTGGTCAAAAAGTTCACCTAATTGATTGGAAATTACCTTTTTGCAATCAAAAAATGATTTTTCCTGATTTTCAATGAAATTTTTCAATTTTTGGACATTTTTTGCATTTATTTTATGGGGAAATTTTACGATTTTTTTAATCCTTTTTCTATGCCCTAGTAATTAAAAGGTTCAGAAAGAAAAATTATGACAGATATAAATAATATAAAAAGATATAATTATACACTGTAATAATTGCAATCCTTATTCGCAAATTGAATTGGATATTATTTAAAAAAACATCACATTTTAGCTATTATCGGCGGATGGAGCGAGATTCGAAGAGCAATGAACTTGTTGATCAAGAAAGGAAATATATGGACGATATAACAATTCAATTTTGCTAAAACTGTTGAGAATAAAAATATATTAAAAACGGTTATTTCCTTATCAACAATTTCAAATTTTTATGGGGTTCCACTGATGAATAAATTCCGGTATGTTTTTCGCTTCCGAAATCTGGTTTCAAATTAGATGTTTCCGGTTCCATCCAGACCTAATACATTCATATTTGCAATTTTATTCATTTGAAAAAATTTTGGAAAATTTTTTAAAACATTTTCATACATTTCATCAAACATATCAAAATTGGGAAAAATGGCATGTTGGGGGAGTTCTTTTTTCTTTAGGAAGATCCCCGAAAATTCCTGCTTTTTTCTTCCAAATTTTTTGAGAGATTCTCTATTTTTCTTTTTCCTATGGACAAGTCAGCCACACTCATCAGCAGGGCCCGGATTTATATCCAAATGCATATTTTTTTTTGCTGGCTCAGAACAGCTTGAAAACCACGTAAAACATGTTTTTACATGTTTTGAACGCTCTAGCATGGATTTCTAACTGCATATTTTTGCATATTTTCGATTTTTTGTGCATATTTGCATATTTCGCATATTTTGCGCATATTTGAGCATATTTTGGGCATTTTTTGAGAAAAATATGCATTTTTTGAGAAATTTTTGCATATTTTAGGAAATTTTTTGGTATTTTTTTGAAATTTTTTTGCAATTTTGAAAAATTCCAGAATGGTTAAACTTTTATAATTTTCAAAGAAAAATAGCCAAATTTCTTAAGAAAACGTATTGTTTTTCAAAAAATCTCCAAAAAGGCATAAAAAGGCCAAAAAGTTACCAAAGTTAATTTTAACCTAATAATGCCTTAAATATGCAAAAAAAAACACTTTAAATAGTAAAGAATGGCTTTTTAGGCAAAATTTTTGCATTTTTAGGTCATATTTTTCAAAAAATTTGCGCATATTTTGTGCATATTTTGGCAATTTTGAGCATATTTTGCGCATATTTTGGCATTTTTACGTGCATATTTTATGCGCATATTTTGAAAATTTTTGCGCATAAAAATCCGGGCCCTGCTCATCAGCCTCCTCCTCCTCCTGCTGCTGTTTGCCAGACTTGGGTATCGATTCTTTTCCCTTTTCTGCCCTCATGCGTAAACATAAACATTCTCCGCCGTCGGTGCTGGGTCATTTCCAAATTTTTTCCATATTTTTCATATATTTTTTCCGACAAATTTTGGTCCATTTTTCATGTCAATAATTCGCGATCCTTTCCATATTTCCGAGTCCTATTCATAATGCGAGCCTTCCCAAAAAAAACTCATCAAAACCCAAACATGAATACCATCTCCAATAAAGCATCTCCAAGTAGGGATGGGAAAGACCGATTTTTCAATTTATTTTATTTATTTTTACCCTATCGCGCCGGACTTGATTAAATTGTCACTAGGCCTGGCTGATGATGAGTAAAACCAGGCCGGATCCGGATACGGACCTGTCTCGTCGTCTTTCGGACCGGGCAGAACAACATATTGGCCGAGACTATTGAATGCTGCAAAAAGGCGAGAGGGATGGGGGTGGGAGTTCACATTCATTCCAAAACATTTAATATAAAATATTTTATTAATATAAAATATTTATAATTAATTGCTGGGTGCTTTCTTGCTAACAAGAGAGGGATAACTTATTATGGGGGAGGGTAATGCACCATAAAGGTACTATATTACTAAAGCCGTTTAATATTTCTGGACTGGAGGATTTTTGGATTAATAGCAGTCGCGTTAAAAAATGCTCACACTATTTATTAAATTATGCAATGTTGGAATTATTATCATATTTTTGCAGAGCATCGAAATGTTGAAAAATTAATGTTTTTTTAGCTTTTGCGACAGTCCGTTTCACCTTCCGATCGGCGTACTTTTCTGCTCAACTTTCGTTGCAATACCAATCAGCAGGTATGCAAGTCGCCATACAAAGAATATTATTCTTAGTTATGGATAATTTCAATGTGACGACATTTTTCGACTTTAAAATTTCTTGAAAAATTCCATGAAACCCTCTGTGAAAATTTGCTTGATCCTCATTAGAGCAATAAAATACGAAAAAGAATGGTTCAATTGATATCCATAATTATCGCATAACCATATATAATAAATAAATAATATTCATACCAATTTTCTTATTAAAATTCTGATTTTTGAATGTTTTTTTTTCTTTCTTCACCCAGTTGCCCTTCCGCATCGATCATCCGGCCACCGGAGAGGTGCTTCACCTGGAACAGTACCACCGCAGCGACTACTCCGATCAATCCTTTTTTTGGTACCACCTCCGTCGCTGTGCTGTCGCTGATTTGGCCATGGTCGTTGATCAGTTCTACGACGTTACCATACGTGATCCGGGGTACTCTTTCTTCCGCACACCTGTCAAGGATGGACTGAAAGCACCCACATTGTCTATTCAACCTCATTATATTGTATATGGTCTAGTTTAACTGCCATTTAATAAAGGGTTTGATAAGTTAAACAGAGCCATGGGATTTATAATTTTATTTAGTTTGATTAATGATTCAATATATATGTTATTTTCATTTAGAACACATCAGATTTATGATTTACATATATTAATATATATCTGCAAAATAAACTAAATAACTTCTTGGAACACTCGCTATTATAATAGAACTTCGTCAATGCGACTTTTCGTTATGATTTAAAGGAAAAGAAATCCACTTATATTCCAAAATTAACAATAAAGCATATAATTATATATTACAATTTAGTTGGATGTAATTAATCTTTAATTTTCTTTATTTTCGACGATCTTTTGCACCAATGTATGTTTGGATGAATGAAATTCCTTATTTGTTCCGTGTATGCGAGATGTATAAAACATTCAAGAATACAATTTTTCATCCTTCCACTGGCATTTTGATTCGCCACATTGCCGCAACGGATGGGCGAGGGAAGGACCAATCCCTCTCTACCCCCGGACAGAACTCTCACCCGATTTTTTGGATCAAAATTTTTAAATTTTTAAAAATGAAAATTTTAAAACCATTTCAATCTATTTTTGTGTTTTCGGGGATGCTGAACACGAATCCGAGCTCGGATTTCCAAAATTTTCATCTCTTATTTGCCAAAATTGCCAAAAAAAATTTAATGAATTTTTTGAAGTTTTTGTAACTCAATCAGTTATTTTTTGGAGTTGAGCTTATTTCTTGGTGCCAATTAATACGCATAATTGTACTGTATTTATCTTGAAAATTTTTTGAAATTCCTAGTATTTTGAAATTTTTACGAATTTTTAACGATTTTTCAGCCCTTGTTTTTCGCCACATTGCCGCATCGGATGATCAGATCGGATCGGATAATAATTCATCGGATCGGTTTTTTCTCACTTTTAATTTTAGTTTGTAAAAATTATCATAGAGTGCAAATAATCTAAAATAAGTTGTAACATTATTTAAAATTAAAAAATAAGCCCTAAAAGAATTCTTATATCCATTAAAATATCCAAAATAAATTTTCTGGATTCCTTACTTCTAATTTGGGTTTTAGTTCAGGATCCACAAAAATCTGTCAGGTCATTTTAAGATGTGCTGACCGACCCTTCGGTTACTGGTACGTGACCGATCATATGATCAGTCATTTACTCAATAATCGAAACAAAATTTCAAGAAATTTGAAGATCGATCAATGTACGAATTAGGGTTAAGCGGAACCGGAACCGGTTCGGAACTTCCGGTCCCCCGGAACCAAAGTTCCGTATGGATTTTCAAAAACCTGGAACTACCCGGTTCCGGTTTTCAAAACGGTCGGAATCGGAACCAGAAACTGCAC
>LDKF01003083.1:0-18918 GCA_001026735.1 Rotylenchulus reniformis | reverse complement strand
CCCTGAGAGTGGCAGCACGTTCAATGCCTGGTACCAGCGGTACGGCAAATTCTTCGAGGAAGATGGCAAGGACTTGGATTCCGCGACGAAGGTTCGACTACTGGTCAGCAAATTGTCAGATGAAGACTACTCCAATTTCGCCGACAGTATCCAACCGAAGCGTCCAGACGACCTGACATTTGAAGAAGCCGTTCAGCAACTCAAGGAATTATTCGAAGACACACGCTCAGTGTTCGTCCGTCAATACGAGTGCTTCAAGCTGAAACAGAATGCCAATCAAGATGTCATGGCAATATTCAATCAAGTCAATGCCGCGTGCGAAAATGCCGACTTCTCACCATGTTGCAAGGAAAAACAGAAGTGCCTGATCCTGATTACTGCACTGCGAGATGATCACCATGATCTTCGTCAGAAGTGCATGCAGATTCTTGAAGAAGCGCGAAGGAAGAATGAAGCCATCACGTTGAAGAAGCTACGTGAAGAATGCCGGACATTCCTGTCAGTTAGGGCAAACGCGACGATGCTCGCACATTTCTCAAGGACGATGTCAATCGATGCTGTCTCTTCTTATCCAGAGCAATAAGTTTCTTATCCAGAGCAAAAAGTTCTTGTGCGCAACTACAGCAATGGCAAAGCAACGTGGATTCCAGGCACCATTGTTGAACGTGTGGACGGTTCGCAGCGCTACCGCGTGGAAGTACCAAGTCTTGGCACGAGGGTTCACCGCTTCGCAAACCAGCTCCGATGTCATCCGAAGAAGCAACGGAAGTCCACCGACGTTCAGAAGCATGGTTCGACGACTGTATGTGCGACAACGTGCTCGACTACAGGCCGTACGACGACCAGTGCAACCACGGATTCAGACGGGCCCCGCTCGTCTACAAGCACCACTACGGATTCAGATGGGCCCCGCTCGTCTGCGTGCTCGACTACGGACCATTCGGAGGAGCCTCGCTCGACTACAGCTCGATCAGATGGGCCCCATACATGGACAGACGTGATCTATGGGACATTCTGATGTGCTGGCGGGACTTCAGAAGTTAAAGAGGGAGATGTTGGATATGTGATACATGATTACATGATTCTTCTTGTGATGATATTTTCCATTGTCATTATGTATTTCCTTCTCTCTCTCATTCTAAACCTGAGTCTCACGCCTCCTATATAAGCAAGTCATTTCCTTCATTCTTCACTTCATTCCTCGCTCATTCTCTCCTCATTCCTCCCTTCCTTTCCTTGTTCCTTTATTCTATTGTCATCAATAAACTATTATTCTTCATTGTGTCTCTTGGCCTCTTCCGACGACCCAAGGATACAACAATTTGATAAAAAATTTGATTTTTTATTTGATATTGACGAAAAATTTGCGTTTTTAAAGGCGTCCTTATTTTTGACCCTAAAATCTTAGATTTTGACTCCGGTGTCCTTATTTAGTGGTCTTGGGAGTTGGGAGCCCTGTATTAGAGGAAATACGGTATTTGTTTTTTCTATAATTTTGGCCCAACTATCGGTAAAAAATTATATGAATTAATAATTTTATAGGAAATAAAGAAGTCCCTAACTTTCTTTTGCCTTATGAAATGGCCTAACCTATATTCAGTCAGTTTACTAAAAAAAATTAGAGTTTCACGATATCGTTCGTTGGCCTTTTTAATAGGTTGAAAAGGAAAATTTTTAATTTTTATAATGTGCATAAAAATAAATAAAAATAATCAACAATAAAAAAGTGGAAAACGATGTGAATTCTTTTTAGTACCTAAAAATTCTGTGTTTCTTTCCCGAAAATTCACAAAATGATCAAAATCATCCGGATTCTTTGCATCTTTTTTGATATTTTTAGACGCATTTTTGTCATCACTAATTTGACCTTTACGAATGACCGCTTCCCCGAGTTTTGCTATGGCCTTGCCGATATTGTCTAATATTTGTTCCAATTTGCATTCCTTCGACAAATTCTAAAAAATGGAAATTTTTATTTAATAATTATTAAAATAAGGATATTTTCTTTATCTTTTATCTGAATTGGGCACAAATTCATGCATTATTGGACTGAACAATTTGGATGTTTTTAGCTCTTCAAATGTTTTGTTGATGATAAAAAAATTTTTTTTTCTGTGTAATTTTCAGCTCAAAAAATATATTAGAAAAAATCTTGACTTGGATCCAGATCCAAATCCCTTGATTTTTTGGGCAAAAATCAAGGAAAATCCAAAAAATCGGAGTTCCAATATCCAAAATACTTAAAATATATGTCGATCCGGACTATAAATCCAGGAAAAATCCAGTCCTTGGCAGGGTTGTGCTGAGTCAACAAAATTTACGGATCCAGTTTCGGATCGGATCAACCCAAAAATCATCGGATTTCGAGTTTCGGATAAGAAAAAACATCGAGTTTCGGGTTTCGGATCATCCGGCACAACCCTGGTCCTTGCTCCAAATCCAATCCTTGATCCAACTCCAGCTTTTTTCATGGTTTTCCATAAATTTTATAAAATTTTCCATAAACCGGTTTACTGCTTCATGGCCAAAAATTTGGCATAATTTTCGGTAGAAATAAAGGAAAGTCCCTTTTGGGTCGAAAAATTATTACTGAAATAAATTATCAAATTTATTGTATTTATGGGTCTTCAAGAGCGCAGAATCCAAATCTGAAGTCAGAATTGAACTAACGTCACATCTGTAACCGAGTTTCACATGAGATCAAGCCGCATTAAAAAATAATTTTTTGGGAAAATCAATAGATATGGTAGCAAATTACCTCCTGGAGTAGTGTTTTGAACTGAATCCGAATCTGCTAATGATATATGATCAGAGGTTAATCTATGATTTTTTTGTCAACAAATTTTTAACTCAATAATATGTCAAAGCTGTTTTCAGATTCGGATTCTACTCCCTTGAAAACCACTAATAAGTATAATTTTCCGACACAAAGGTAGGGCTCTCCTCTAATGTTATCTAATATTTTTTTGTGTAGCCTAGGTATCTCGAGCTTTATGTTTGATTTGTTTTCGAGGTCCCTTTTTCGTCCTTTTGTGCTGATTCCCCACACTGAACTCGCCGGACTTCATGACCAACTTGTTAGGGGCTCAATCAAGTTTTAAGGGTCCAATCAATGGTTTAGGGGTCCAATCGGTAATATTTAGGGAGAGTTCCCATCTTTCTGGTACAAAAAATAAGCTCCAAAATTTGTACCTTGTGCTGCTGCACCAGGCCGAACACCTTACACCTTGCAGTCCTCCAGCTGTACACCTTGCAGTCCTCCAGCTGTACACCTTGCAGTCCTCCAGCTGTACACCTTGCAGTCCTCCAGCTGTACACCTTGCAGTCCTCCAGCTGTACACCTTGCAGTCCTCCAGCTGTACACCTTGCAGTCCTCCAGCTGTACACCTTGCAGTCCTCCAGCTGTACACCTTGTAGTCCTCCAGCTGTACACCTTGCAGTCCTCCAGCTGTACACCCTGCACCTGCTTCCCAATAATTTTATTATCATGGGTTTCCCAACACTTTGGTGCCAAATCACATTTTCCACTCAATTTCCTTGGAATTTGCCCATGGGCATTGGTCACCCGGTGAGGGAATTTTATTATGCCACTCCAACCTTCCTGGCCTTGGTCCCCGCAAAAAATGTCAATTTCGCATAGAATTCTGCGCATCCCTTCCGCCGCATAGATTGATGAAGGAGGAGGAGGCGGGAATGGAATCTTTACAACATTCAACTCAAAGATGATGTTATCATCGTCATTGTCATTATCGCAGGTGATCAGAGATGTAAACATGGACAAGATGGTGATCAGAAGCAGGACAATAGCAGGAGACAGTTCGAATATTCCTAAAAAGTAGGGTGGCGACGGGGTCCCTGCGGGGACCCCGTCCCCGTCCCCGCCATGGTCGCCAGTCCCCGTCCCCGCGGCGTTGTCCGCCGAGGGGACAAAGAATGGGGAAATTGGCCAAAATTGATCATTATTTTTGGGAGGTAGTGGGGAAAAATGATGGAAAAAATAAAAAAAATTTTAAATAAATTTTTCATACGAAATGTTTGAAAATATTGACCTAGGCCCAGCCGGATTGGATTGTTTCGATAAAAATTATTGGCCAAGATAATCACAGTAGGTATGACTAACTTCTGGAAAGTGTAGGTATTGATCACTTTTTATAGGGTTGCACGGGATCGAGTTCCCGGCCGGGATTTCAAAGTATCGGGATTCGGGATCAAAATCCAGAAATGGCCTATCCTGATCTCGGAGAAAATATTTGAAAAAAATCATTTTTGCCCATGAAATTGAGATTTTTGATTTTTTCCCGAAATTTTGCAGTGTTGTTGGGTTATATTTGATTAAATTACCATCTTTCTAAAAAAATTAAACTTCTGAGATGATAAATGAATTTTTTATTTATTTTGCATTTTTGCTTAAATCCTGAGATTTTAATCGGGATTTCGGGATAATCACGACCCCGCATTTGAAACTGGATTTCGATACATTCAGGATCGGGTTCAACTTTGTCAAATCCTGATCCCGAAAATTAGCCGGAATCCCGATCCCGTACAGCCCTACTTTTTTGGGAATAGACCAATTTTGATAGGCTTGGTCTCATTTTGTGGCCAATTTTGTGTTCTATTTTCCAACGCGAAGCTCGTTTCTCTAGGTTTCGTTTGAGCCGTGTTAATATGCTTCAAGTTCTGAGCTCTGGTATGCTGTTTCGAAAATTAATATCCTAATATATGAGTTGCATAAAATAGTTTCCGCAAAAATAAAATTGAGTGAATAATTAAATTTATAATCCGGAAATTTAATTTATACTGACTCCAAAGCTGAAGAATAATATGCCAATTTTAGACATAATCTGTCCAAGTCTTCTAAAATAAATCACATAATTTTATTGCTTACAAATCAATAAAATCAGATAAATTAATTGATATACAAATTTCGGCATGAATTTGAATTTTGAAAACGTCGACCAAAAATAAATAATCGTCATAAAAATATGAATTTCAATTAAACATTTTTAGCCAAAAGATTGTATAATTAAAAGAGATCATTTACATATCCATTCCAGTCTTTTATTGCCACACCCTTCAATTTTCACATGCTCATGGCAAATTAGTTTTGGTGACAATGTTCTCTCCAAGAAATATTATATTTTAAGAGATGAATGATTTTTCGATAATGGAAATCAAGAAATTGAACTGAATAAAGAAATGGGAATTTTTTTTTGACTTAGCTGTGAAATTTTTTTTCTAGATTGCTTTAAGAATAGTTAGAATTTTTTAACGTCCCTTCAACGATAAACCGTGTTTGATTAGCCCCCTCATTGATTTTTTACTAACAAATATAATTTTTCGGCGAAAGTGAAAAATCATGCAACACATCCATCATACTTATAATCCGCTGCTAAATTAAGACAAACTGAATTGTTGGCACTTTAAAAACATAGGTATTTGTTGTCAAATGGAAAATATTGTTCTCTAGGTTGTAATGAAAATTTTAAATATTTTACAAAGTTCAACTTTTAATGTCGAAATGGGTATTTATTTAAAGATCGTCGACTTGATGTTTAAAAAAATTTTAAGGCACAGGAAAAAATGGTGCTGGGTCATTACTAAAAAACTGACATAACCCAAAAGCTTCAAAAACTTTTTTGTAAAGCTTGTTAAGCCAAAACCTCCGGTGACAAAGTTGTGCAGAATTTTATGCTCTATCCTCTGGATTTTTATTTTTTGAAATTTCCGAAAAATTTCGATCTTTTTGGCCGAACTTCGAAAAATTGAAAAATATCAGAAAATAGAGCGTAAAATTCTGCACAATTATGTCATTGGATGTTTTGGCTTAGCAAGCTTTACAAAAAAGTTTTTGGAGAAGCTTTTTGGGTTATGGCGGTTTTTTAGTAATGCTCATTATGGCGGTTTTTTAGTAATGACATAGTACCGAAAAAAGAATGTGTTTGCAAGCAGTGCTCGGAACTCGTACTCGTACTTTGTACTCGTACTCGTACTCTTCTCGTACTACGAGTACGAAGTACGAGGAGCCCGAAAAGAGTCGGTACGAGTACGAAGTACGACCCCATTTTTGCCCTAAAACTCGTATCGACAAGCACCCCTAAGAATGGCATTTTTGGCGAAATTTCGAAATTTTTGATCAATTTTTGTTATGAAAATGGTCTAAAATTTCAAAAAAATTTTGGCGGCCCCAATCGGGACCGCCGCCCCAACCAACTCTTAATATATTCATTGAATTCATGGAATGAATTTTTCGCAAAATTTTCTCCGGCTACTCAAAAGTGCTGAAATATTTTGTAATTCACCAGCGACCATCCCCCAAAATGATCCGAAAATTTTGACGAGTTTTTTATAGGGGTACACATTTTGGGAAATATAGGGACACCTTGCCGACATATGGCCAGCTTACATTGATTGCATTCTTCTGGTCACAAATGCAACAGTGGAGATAAAATGATTAAAAGCTCGAATTCTCATGTCAATTAAATAATAAAAAATATATCAAAATTTAAGATTTTTTTTAAAATGGTATTTATTTTCGAGAATAAAATTTTTTGAATTTTTGTGATTTTTTTTCACTAGGTACGAGAAAAGTACGAAAAAAGTACGAGTATGTACGAAGTACGAGCCTTTTTAGGTGGTACGAGTACGAGTAAGAAGTACGAGGAGCCAAAAAGGGCCGGTATGAGTACGAGTGTGAGATACGAGAGGCCAAAAGGCCCGGTACGAAGTACGAGTACGAGCAAAGTACGATTTTCCGAGCACTGTTTGCAAGAAGCAGGATAGAGGTTATTTACATTGGAATGAGGATATTTACAGAAATGAGGATATTTACATTTTTTGTAATATTTATGTATTTTGGGCATGCTCATCATATTTCTTACAACCTGTAAATTCATTTTATATGTAGTCAAAATGAAGATACTTAATTGCTTTTATTGAAAAATTTGCCAAAACCTCTTACTAAATATATAAAAATTGTGCTCATTTTGTTTTGGAAAAATTATATAAAATATCCTTAAATTTTATTTTTATAAACAATTTATATAATAAATTTATTATATCTTCATTTATTTATTTTACGAAGATCAGATGATAAAAATATGGCTAATTTTACTGTTATTGGTATTTCTCAATCCGGTTTTCGGTGCCAGGAAGAGGAGCCAACAACAAATGATGTCCGAGGGACAAGGTGAAAAGTTTTTTTAGAATTATTTTTAGCCATTAAAACTCATAGTAATAAATAGCAATACAAAATAGTAATAATTTTTTAAATCGCATTTATGACACACAAAATTTTTTTATATTTCTTTCTACAGAACCGGCCAAAGTTGAGGGTCTGATTCACTTCAAGGTTGCCGAATTTAAGGCACTTATGCGTTCGACAAGGGCACAGTACAGCAAGCAGGTGGCGATCGGTGGCATTCCATGGAGTTTGATGGTGCAGCTTTGCCAAGTTGAGGAGGGCACCTATTATCTTGGTGCTTTTGTACATTGCGACGCCAGCCACTGGGGTAAGTAAGAGGGATTTGTGCCATTGTATGGGTTATAGAAGTAGTGCGGTAGGGGCGTTTCGGTGTGGCCGTTTCTGTGTGGAGATTATAGAATTGCTTAGAATTCAGCTTAAACGCAACCTAGAAAAATGATTTGGTGTCAGAAGATAGGCCTAAATGTCTGCTATAAAATTGCAAAAGAGAACATCCGAAATGGCCAAGCGCAAAGAAAGTTATGGCCACATCTTTGGCCCAAATCACGATTCTTGTGGTTTAATTTGGCCGTAACTTTTTTTGCGCTTAGCCAATCCGGATTGTCTCTTTTGTAGTTTTGTAGCAGACATTTAGACCTATCTTTTGATACCAAACTCGTTTTTTCTAGATTGCGTTTAAGCTGAGTTATAATCAATTTACAGTCTCCACACAGAAACAGACACACTGAAACGCCCTGTTTCGGTAGTATAGTTGCCCGGACGCTCAGAAACCTATGTGTTTTGGCGGTGTTAGGATGATCTAGCCGACTATCCGTCGGCTAGTTAGTTGTGCAAACCAGCTAGTTGCGCGGACTGGCACAGCAACAAAGTTGCTCGGCAGCCAAGTTGTTGAGAACTAACATTAAAAAGCTCATAAAGGAGGATGGAAATCCCAGATTAAGAAAGCTAAACCACATGCAGCATCCTGGTACTTACATATTAGGTGCATAGCCAATGGATGCTACATTACAAAAGTTCTAAAATGGACGTCTGAATCGGATTCAGCCCCTCAAAAAGGGTGCTAGGTCGTTTTGCCAAAAATGTCAGAAAATTCTTCATACAATATTCTGCATATTTTTCTTGTTTACGGTTTCGGCAAAAATGCATTGTAATTACATTTTTAGGAAGTTGGAGCTACAGAGCTTCGATCAATTTTAGAGTTATTGCTAGGGCATCTAATTTAAGGCAAATGCCTTTTTTTCTGCGGGCTCAGAATGGCCTAAAAACCACGTAAAACGCGTTTTTAGCTTTATTAGAACCTTCTAACATCGATTTTTATTTGACTTTTTTTGCCTTTTTGGCCCATTTTGGGATTTTTATGCCTTTTTGCCTTTTAGGGCCTTTTTTCGTGCCTTTTTTGACTTTTTGGAGCAAATTTAAAAAAAATTTGTGCTTTTTTTGAAAAAAGTAATTTCAAAATGGTATAAAAATAAAATTTTGAAATCAAAATAAGAAAGAGGATAATTCTTTAATAAAAAATGACGAATTTTCTTAAGAAGAGTAGCCTAATTTTTCAAAATTTTTCTCCGGTAGCCGCCTCCTATTGGGGATAAAATGGTTTTTTTCAACTTTTCAAAATTATGCAATTATTTGTGTGAAATTGCTTCTAAAAAACGAAAAAATAATTTAAAAAATATATTTGCAGTAAAATTTTGAATTTTTAGATGCCATTTTTTGGTTTTTTTAATGCCTTTTTGCCGTTTTTCGTGCGTTTTTCGCCATTTTTGATGCCTTTTTGGCGATTTTTCGTGCCTTTTTTAGGCGTCTTTTTAGCGATTTTTTGTGCCTTTTTTTAGATGCCCTAGTTATTGCTATAGAGAAGAACAAACCGGACTATGAACTTGTCGAACTAGGCAACCGAAATTTTCATAACAGGGAAAGGGAATGGGGCACAAAGAGAATGATCACTATTCAGGTTGGTGGATGGGTTCGAATTTTTTATTGGTTTAATAATTTTTTATTCCATCACGAATGTCGTTTATAAATATGTGATTTTCCCAAATTAATTTGATATGGACAAATTTAGAATGAAATTTATACACAGCAATTTTTCTAGTTAGTAGGATGCCGGCGGCACCGATAGGGACTGCCAGAGAAAATTTTTGAAAATTCGGGCTTCTTTCCTTTTAAAATCCGTTCATTTTTTCCGAAATTTCATTGCATTAAGAGGGTGGCGGCGCTCCCGATAGAGGCGCCCAGAGAAATTTTTGAAAAATTGTATTATCTTTCTCTTATGAAATTTGGCATTTTGTTTCATCAAAATATTCGAAAATTCGTCAAAAGTGCCATTCTTAGGGGTGCTTGTCGGCACGAGTTTTAGGGCAAAGAATGGGGCACCACGATTTGGGATGTACCGAACTCTTAGTAGGAGCGATAGGAGATATTTTGTTGGTATTGGAACTGAGTACTAAATGTAAAATATATTTTTCCTAATCTTTAAAAAATGTAATTACATTGTATTCCACAGCAACTGATTAAACCGGAAAATGGTTGGTATGACCCGAAGAATGATTTCAAGATGGATCCCCCAAGGTTCTCAAAATGTTTATTTTTTTATTTGATTTGGTCAGATTTGCTTAAAAAGGATTTATTTTTTATTTTTGCAACAATGTTTTTACTGCATAAAATTGTGTTAGATCTTTCTAAATCTATTAATTTTTTTTTCAAAAAATCAAAATCTTGCAGGAATCAGATTGGCACAGAAATGCCGGTATCTTCCATCGGAAATCGGATAAAGCAGCTTTACAATAGCGGAAGGGGCGTGGATGTGCAGTTCCTGGTTGGCGGACTGGAAAAGGGCCGAAAGGAGGTGAAAAACGGTGCTATGTCTTATTTTTCTAAAAAGGCCTAACTGGGCATTTTTTACAAATGCCAAATGGTGGCCACTAAATCTTATGTTATCGTATTTCCTGTATTAGGACCACGGGGTCTTGTTTTTCAATCCTCTTCAGAGGATCTATTACAAGGAAGGACTAAATATTGATACAAGGAAAGGATTTTTTTTTCAACCTCAGCCGTGGGGGGCATTATTGTTGACCCCATTTTTAAATGACGAAGTACAATAAATGTTTCCATGGCAATAAATAATCATAAATGTTAATCAAAAATATTTCATAGGGTTAATTTCTTGATAAAAAGCAAAGAAATTTGCCAGTATTTTTTTAAAAAATGTTCAAAAGGGCGAAATTTTCTCCTCTAAATTCCTCTATTTTTTGCATCGAAAGAGGAAATCCTGAGGAGGAAAACTGATAGGACCCCCGGGGTCCTAATACATTGGGAGAATTATTTTTCAATCCCTCTTTAGCAGAGGCGGTTCTAATATCACAGGGCGGTGATTAATTGCAGGGAAGGGACTTAATACAAGAAATACCGTATTCTATTAACTTACTAGACCATTTCTACAAAAAATATGTAGACTAAGTAAATTTTTTGGCCTTCAAAGTGAGAATCACAGAAGTACATCTTCGAATCACATAATTATCATATAAATTTTCAATTAAAATTAGGTTATTTTTAGCTAATATCAGCACATAAATCCGTTCGGATGTGTTCGAGGCAATGTTCCATTTCTCAGAAGAACAAGGCAAGGACACCGGCGGAGAGCCTTTTGAGGAGCCGGACATGAAGGTGGAAGTGTTCCAAATGTTCCTAAAATACATTTACACGGACGAGCTGAGCGGGTTGGACGAGCACAATGTGTACGACCTGATTTACGCAGGTGAAATATCTCGGGTAAAATAGGTTGTACGAGATTTGTGGCCTCGATTCGTTTCAAACCAAGCCCAGAAAAATGTATTTGTTGTCCAAAAATAGAGTAAAAAAATTAGCTATAATATGGCCCATGCCCGCTCGAAATAGACCTCTGTGAAAAATGAGTGATTTTGGCCAAATTCACATTATTTTGGCCATAACTTTTTTCACAATGGACCAATTTGGATGGGAGTAAGCTCATTTTTATAGCTAATTTTCGCTCTATTTTTTGAACCGATTTATAGCGAATGGGACAGCATATATTATGTCATCAATTTTTTCAAAAAAAATCAAAAAATAAACCTTAACATTCATCGATCTTATTTAGGGTTGAACGGAACCGGAACCGGTCCGGGACGTTCGCTCCTCCCGGCAGCAAAGTTCCGCTTTTCAAAACTCGAAAACTACCGGTTCCGGTTTTCAACCAGTCGGAAATGGAACCAAGCACACATTCCATAAGAATGGCATTTTCGCCATAATTAAAATCAGGTTCCAGTTTTTGCAAAAAGTTCCGGTTCCGCTTCATCCTAATCTTAATTATAATCTATAAATCCAATTGAGGATTATATTATGTGCTTATAAGGGATGACGAATATTATTCAACCCTGATCTGAAGATGCGTTTTTAATAAAAGTTTATTTTAATTTTAGAAGAAACGCGGCAAATCGGTTAAGAAAACTTTTATATTTCTTTTTATAGCTCAAAAATATAATGTGGTCGGCTTGTTCCGCAGTTGCGTCCAATTACTAACATTGGACGTCAATTATGTGCTGTTTGTTTTAGAACAAGCTCGACACTTTAAGGATGAGGTATGGGATGCAAAAAACATTTTTGGAGATAAATATTCAATTTTATCATTTATTGCTACGTAAATCATTGAATAAGGAATAAGAATAATTTCAAGTTAATTACACAAAAAAACTGTTTTTGCCTGTTAAAATAGGTACCGTTTTTCGAAGATTGGACCGAATCATATTTTTTTTTTCAAAATATTTTTATTTATTTAAAACTAGAAGAAGATGATCTATTTAGAACATCATTAGCCGATGTTGGAATTTCATTGATCAGAATGTGTACGATGTGATTGAGAGCGATAATTTCCTGGAAATTGATCAGGAACTTCTGGGCGAACTCCTTGGACGGGACAAATTGATGATGTACAGAAGACCCTGGAGGGAAGGAGAAATCGCTCTGTGGAGAGCCGTAATTTATCGATTAATTATCGATTTTATTGATTTATTTATCGATTAGGCACTCCGCTGGGCGGACGAGCAATGTGGCCGTAAGGGGTTGGAAATTTTGCCAGAAAGTCGGCGCCAAATGCTCAGGCCGGCACTTTACAAAATCAGATTTTCACTGATCAAACAATCTGATTTTACGCGGGAAATTGGTGAAATTTTCAACAAATTTGCAAATAATAATCATCACATTAAAGCTCCGCGTGGTGTATTGACTGAAGAGGAAATCAATTTTGTGAAGATACATCACCAGCAAACAAATGAGACTATTCCTGATGAAAATTCTCTAAAATTTCCTACCAAGGCCCGAGCCTGATGTGGTCCATTATGATCATTCGATATCATTTTTTACTTGATACATAAATAACAATTTCGGAATATTTACATCACCAGCAAACAAATGAGACTATTCCTGATGAAAATTCTCTAAAATTTCCTACCAAGGCCCGAGCCTGATGTGGTCCATTATGTAAGAGAGAAGAGGAAATGCCTCCCGAGAGCGATTCCCATCCCATGAAACAGCAAACAAACATCCATTAAAGGGCGGGCAAACGTGTCGCTGTAGCTTAATGGTGAAAGCTCTCCCCGGATAGGAGAAATGTGGGTTCGAGTCCCACCGGCGGCCTAACGTTTTGCCCAAGCTTTATTATTATGATCATTCGATATCATTATAATAAAGGGCATCTACCAAGGGCCTACCAAGCCTACCCCCAAGGCCCCAAGGGCCTACCATCCTACCAAGGCCCGAGTACCAAGGGCCTACCATCCTACCAAGGCCCGAGCCTGATGTGGTCCATTATGATCATTCGATATCATTTTTTACTTGATACATAAATAACAATTTCGGAATATTTAATTTATTGAATTGAATTAGTTGTTCTTATTTTTATTTTTCGAAAAAAGACGATAATTATGACACAGAAGCAGCTTATTAAGGGGCAGTTTTTGTTGGTGAATCCGAATCTGATAATAGATTTGGCACATCATTAACTAAATTCACAATATTTTGTAAATCATTGATTTTTATCAAAAAAATTCAACTTTAGAACGATCGATCCTAAATGGGAAATGGATCCGATATTCGAAAAAGAGTAAAATGCGAGAAAACACGGCGGAGAGAGAAAAAGCATATTGTGTATGACGCGATACTACAGAACAACGGATTCAAAAAGATCGGATTCCATGTTTTTAGGTGTTTCATTGTTTGGTGTTTTGTAATTTTTTCGTTTCAATCATTTTCATTGTGAATTTTTCCAATTGACTTTGGGATACAAAATCATTTTATCGGTATGTCAATCTATTATCCGATTCTGATTTAGCATCAAAAATGTCCAGTGAGTGATAGGTGCTGGGACCTAGAGATGACATTGGGAGGCGGAGAAGAAGCTTTAGAAGGAAAACCATGGCCATGGATTTGGAGATATTATGTCCTTCTTAACTCCTCTCCTTCTCCTGGACCGATCCGACAGAGCTTGCAAGACTGACTGATCAAATCCCCCGGGGAGGGAAACAGCAAGGAAATGGGCGGGGCAATCACAACAGACAATGATGATGATCAAAGAACAACAAGGGAAAGGGTGGGATGAATCAGCGGATAAACTTATAGGAAAATGAGCCTAATCAGGGAATCCCTTACAGTCCCTAGATGACTGCTTTATATGATATTTTACGATTTTAATCAAAAATTAATTTTTTGATTTGACATGATCTCACGTGAAACTCGTGTCAAATATGGTTTATCTCAATTCTGATGTCGGATTCAGATTCATTGCAAACACTAATGGATCCACGGCAATTGGGCGCAAAATAATTGGGCGCAATGCGACAATTGGGCGCAATAACGAAATTTGGACGCAAATTTTGTAAATTAAATTTGGAATTTTGGAAAAGAAAATTGAAAAAAAAGGAACGCGAATTTTGGAATTTTGGAAAATAAAATAGGTATATGCTAAATTGTTTTTCTTTATTTTAACTTCAGGTCCTTATGCGGAATAATGTCTGTAAACAAGTCTACTTGGTGTATGGAAAAATAAATGTTGAAAAGTTGAAAACGCAAATATTTATGGTTTTTTTTTGACCCAAAAAAAGGGGGGGAGCACCAGCAGTTTTACTATGTACATATTAACAAATTTTCGGCTTATTACTAACAAACCCAAAAACGAAAAAAACGATGTATTTATTTTTTGGCATTACTGCACTAGTATTACTACATAGTGCATTCTTCCTGATAATTGACTGATCCATTAACTTTTCATTTTCTATTATCAAAGTGTTCGAGAGTGACAACAAGGAAGAATTTATGGGAGACACCGGATTCGTGCTGTGTCGTTTCCTCGAAAAGGGTCAGAATGGGTGTTTCATCGAAATAGGTAAAAAAGAATTCACCCTAATCAAAAACTTTTTCTAAAAATTTGTTAGGCCAAAAGTATAAAAAGCAATCTTGTGTAGAATTTTATTCTCTATCTTCTGGTGGTTTTAACTTTTCTAAATTCGGCCAAAAAGTTCAAAATTTTTTTTGAAAAGATCGAAGAATTGTTTCATGAAAATTTCAAGCTTTTTGGCCGAATTTCGAAAAGTTAAAAACATTATAAGATAGAGAATAAAATTCTACACAAGATTCCTTTTTATACTTTTGGCCTAACAAATTTTTAGAAAAAGTTTTTGGTTAGGGTGAATTCTTTTTGACCTATTTCGAGGAAACACCCATTCTGACCCTTTTCGAGGAAACGACACAGCACGAATCCGGTGTCTCCCATAAATTCTTTTATCCTTTTCGAGGAAACAACACATCACCAGCGGAGGATTCAAGGATCTTCATAATTACTATATGAAGATCATAAAAAAAAATTTTCCTGAATTCTTCACATTTCCAACTCTTCTTTTCTCAACAAATTTATTCAGCAAAAAGGCTGGGGATAATGTAATGCAATCCGAGTAAAGCAAAGATGAAAAATATGGAAGTTAAAGGAGGAAGGACAGATGATTCAAGCAAAAAATCAGGAAGAAAAGGTCAGCAGCAGGTGCGTGATGGAAGGGATAGGGGGTTTTTCGACCCTTGAGGACCCGAAAAGTGGGAATCTATACCAAAACGGAGTGGGTGGTTAAATCGACGGAGTGATTGGTCACTGATCAGTGGTCGGCGGGGCGACGGGATTGGGGCCCTTTTTCTTTCCTCGTCGTTTACGACGATTTTTTGGGGTATCAGCGGCAGGAGCAGGAGATTCAGTTGCTACGTGACCATCAGCAAATTGATCTCCTTCGAGCGAAGAAAATCCACCCACAATTGCAGCAAAAGCAGGAGATTCAGTTGCTGTGTGACCATCAGCAGATTGACCTCCTTTGAGCGAAGAAAATCCATCCACAATTGCCTTTTCAATGTTGCCCAACAACTGTTTGAATTCGCATTCCTTTGACAAATTCTAAAAAAAAATTGAAATACATTTTTTAATGAAAAATGTCATGATTAGGGACCGGATTTATATGCGCAAAAATTTTCAAAATATGCGCATAAAATATGCACGGAAAAGTGCCAAATATGCGCAAAATATGCTCAAAATTTCCAAAATATGCTCAAAATATGCGCAATTTTTTTTTGCAAAATATGAACTAAAAATGCAAAAATTTTGCCTAAAAGCAATTCGTTACTATTTAAAGTGTTTTTTTGCATATTTAAGGAATTTTTAGGTTAAAATTAATTTTGGTACCTTTTTTGCATTTTTGCCTTTTTCATGCCTTTTTGGAGATTTTTTGAAAAATAATGTGATTTCTTAAGAAATTTGGTCATTTTTCTTTAAAAATTATTAAAGTTTAACCATTATGGAATTTTTGAAAATTGCCAAAAAAAAATTGAAAATGTCCGAAAAATTTCAAAAAATGCGAAAAAATTTCCTAAAATATGCAAAATTTTCTCAACAAATGCATGTTTTTTCTCAAAAATGACCAAAATATGCTCAAATATGCGCAAAATATGCGAAATATGCAAATATGCGCAAAAAGTCGAAAATATGCAAAAATATAATCCATGCTAGAGCGTTCAAAACATGCTAAAAACATGTTTTACGTGATTTTCAGGCCGTTCTGAAGCTGCAAAAAAATATGCATTTGCATAAAAATCCGGTCCCTAGTCATGATACTTTTGCCCATGAAGCTCTAGAATACAATACTTTATAAGTGTAAAAATTGTAGATTCAGGGTTTCTAAACATATTTATCCGCATTTTTGGCCTCTTCATGCGTTTTCCGCATTTTTTGCATTGCCCATTTTTGGATTATTGTGAATCTAATCAATTCTTTCAAAAAAGTTTCTTTTGCTTGAGAAATCCAAAGTAGCGAAAATTGCGGAATGAAAATATTTTAAATAATTTTATTTTAATTTTTATAGGTTTATAAATCTTCCGCATTTTTCATCATAATTTTGGCATTTTGCCGCATTTTTCAGCCAAAAAAGACGCAAATGCCGAATTTTAGTGGTTTGGTCAGAAACCCTGATTATTATATTATACATAGAGTTTCGACTCAACCTTATGTTCCTGCACCATGCGGAATTTGCCGCTTTTCAGGACAACCTCGTACATCTTGCAGTCCTCGAACCGGACTACTTCCACCGGTGTGCCATACTGCGCATCACAGTAGGATGTAATGGAGCATTTTCCGCTCATTTCCCTCGGAATTTGCCATTCCATACGGTCAACACCAAAATGGTAAAATGTATGGGTTTTCCATTCTTTTTGTCCCGGTTGTCCGCACGAAATGCCCACATAGCAACAATCGCTTTCTGTTGGAAGCTTTTCCACAAGCAATTCAATGGTGATGTTGCCTTCTGCAAAGATCACTGCTGGCAGGAGAACAAATATGATTAGAATTGTATACGAGCTCATCCTTGCTTAATTTAAATTATGGACATTTTTGATATACCGTTTTTCCTGTATTAGGACACCCGGGGGTCTTATTTTTCAACCCTTCTTCAGAGAGGGGGAAGGGTCTATTACAGGGAGTGGACTTTATACAGAAAATACGGCAAAAAGAAAACAAGAAGTATGGCTGATGAATTGTTGTCGTATTTTTTATTTTTCTGCCGTATATTCCGTCTTCTTAACATTGAACAGAAAATGATTGTTTTTAATAGACCAAAAATTTCAAAAGATTTCAGAAGATTATATAAATAAATTCAAAATAATTCTCACCTTTTGAAATGAAGACTAAAATTATTTAAGAGCCTAATTACATGATTAAAAAATCTGATTTTACGGATGACAAGCATATGATTTTATGCATTTTCGATCAAAAATTGCTTGATAAAGTGTGAAAAATAGTAAGATATAATTTTATCATTCAAATCAGGAAGGACAGTTGTTATATTTCAAGAATAAATTAATGGAATTTATTTTTAAATATAATTATAATATTTTTTAATTTTTAATTAATTTTATTGGTATGATTTTTCATGAAAATAGATTTTTATATGCATATTTTATTTTTTAATTATTAAAAATCACATTATATTAATATTTATTTTTTCTGAACATCGAAGATTGTATGTATTTATACAGAACCTGAGATGATGTTGATTACGTAGGATAAAAATATTACACCAAAGCTATAATATTTATTTCTAAATTAAATATTATTTAATATTAAGTCTAGATTATAGGAATTTGCTTCTACATATGTAAGTAATAAGTAAAAATTCAATTTAATCATCATAATTAAAAATAATTTGAAAAAAAATAAGAGAAAACACCAAACCTGAATAGTTGTATCTTACAATAAAATCATAATTTATTTTTCACTTTGGAAATATATATTATAGATTCAATATTAATTCTAGATTATAGAAATTTGCAAATGTTATAAAAAATAAAAAATTAGAAAAATTAAGAAAAATTTAATTATTTTTAAATTTATGTAAATATATGCCTGATTTTTTCGAATTTTGATTTTAGAATTCACAAATATGGTCTAGCCTACCAAGATGTTGAAAAAAAAATATTTTTTGAGGAGATAAGAAAACAAATCGCTGGAGAAATCTCTCGATTAATATCCCCTGGATTGCAAAATTCAAAACAAATCCAAAATTTAAAAAAATCAATCGGGCCAAAAATTCCTGCTTAAAATGTATGTTTCTTTGAAAAATTAAGGTATCAATCACCCTGAAATAAGGGTAATAAGAGTACTTTCTAAAATAAACACATTTAGGAGCGCATTCTTCCCAGTTTTTTTGGAATTAAATAATTTAGAGGGAGTACGGTATATGAATGAGTAGAGTGATCAAATCAGATTATCCTTTTCGTAAGTTCCAAAATGATTTTTCAATTTTGTTTATACTTCTTCATAAAAAATTAAGGACTGTTAGCTAAAAACTGCTGTGCTACAAACATTAGCATTTTCGGTCTTTGTTCTATTTCAATTTCGGCTTCTAAAAGGTTTGTAGAAGCCGAAAAGGTTTTAGAAGCCGAAATTTAAATAGAACAAAGACCGAAAACGCTAATGTTAGCAACTATAAAGACAAAATAAACACGGAATAATGGCCGAAAATGCTAGTGATAGCAACCATAAAGACCAAATACACACAGGATAACGGCTGAAAATACTAGTGCTAGCAACCAAAAAGACAAAATACACACAGGATAATGGTCGAAAATGCTAGTGCTATCAACCATAAAGACCAAATACACACAGGATAATGGCCGAA
>LDKF01003080.1:0-23167 GCA_001026735.1 Rotylenchulus reniformis | reverse complement strand
TTGTTACTTTTTATGACACTTTCTTCTTCATTCAACAATTTACAATATATTTGATTATTATTCAAATATATTTTGATTATTATCATAATATACTTTAAATCTTAGCCAATACACCATGCCCTGGCCCTAACGAGGTGTCGATAATGTGCGGGGCTTGCGACGGGACTTGCCAAAATCCCAACCCGATATGCCCCAAAAAGCCATGTAGAATTGACGACCCGCCAGTTTGTTTGTGCCGTTCCGGATTTGTCCGAGACAGCAATGGCCACTGTATCGATAAAAACAGTTGTCCACGGGGTAGGTAGGGGATTAATATTAAAAAGTAAATATATGACATTGGCTAATGGACTAATTAGAAAATTTTTAAACTTCAACGACCAAAATTATATTTATATGTGCAGATTAAGTTCAACCTATTAGATCAAAAATATCAGAGTTTCATTATGATATGAAAATTTTTCATAGAAATCCAGATTGTTCAGGCCAAATACTCAATTTTTCTGCATTTTTCGTTTCTGTTCATTAAGGATTATAAATTTTAGAGAATCTGGTGACCATAATGGTACTTTATTAATGAATCATCTTTCTGAGCTTCTGGAAGTTATAGTTGGGTTTAAAATTGTCAATTTTCCACATTTTAATACATAAATTAATTTGTTTATTTATTTCTCAGCTAATTGGGCACCATTCCAGGAATAACATGAATAAGATACCGAATCATAGAAAAAATTGTACCATGTGATCATGTTCCGCGAGTAAAACGTGATAAAGAAAAGAGATTAAAAAACTCAAGGAGTTTAACAAATTTCTTGAAGAAGATTTACAAATGTTTATTTTTTAAATACATTAAATCTGTTTGGAAAAATATCATAAAAATAAAATTATTTTTTATTCTTGAATATTTTCTCTATTATCGGATTTTTATAAAGATTTATTCATCAATATTTTTTGATAGAATGCAATCCTACAACAACAACTCCAAACAATGGTTGCTACAATTTTCCTTGCCCCGCGGATAACTATTGCGCCCTGCAATGTGATGTTACACCTAAATGTTTCCCGAAAGATCGTAATCTTAGTTTTTTTAGCTGTTAATTTTTAAAAAATATTCCTCAACTTACTTATTTAGCTTGCAAGGGTCATAACTGTCCCTATGGCCAAAAGTGCACCTTGGTCAATGTTCAATGCTTTTGCGCCCCTTGTCCGCCCATTCCTACCTGCACTTAAATCAGTTTAAGTGATGAGCAATGGAATCCCTGATTAAGTGCAAAAATTCACAATATTACGATCAATTTAAATTTGTCAAAGATCAGATCAATATCAAAATTGGTTGACCAAACCTAATTTATTGCATAAAAATATTATTATTAACTAGTTGGCATTTTTTAATAAACAAGGTCCGACAAGAGCAATGAACGACAACGACTACATTGGAAATTTAATGTATAAATAGATAATAAAATAGATCTAACTATTATTATTATTAGTGCTTTGGGCTCTTATGTACTTTACCCAGACAAAATTAAATTAATTTAATGATGTATGATAAAATGCGCGAAACGATTTAAAAAGTCTAGTTGTTCTTTTATTTTTTTATTCGATTTATTAATTGTTTTTTTTAGTAAAATGGAGAACTGCGAATTTAAAAATCCCATTAGCTGGTGATATTATCTGTTTATCCACCATATAATTGCTAAAAATTTATTATTTTTCAATCGTATTTTGTTTATTTGCTAGCAAAAATGGTTTTGCCCATTTTTACTCATTTAGAACTATAATTTTTATCCTTGGATAATTTTATTCGTTTTTTTCACTTTAAATTTTTATATTTGTGGGGGTAAAGTAATAAGAGCCGTGCTTTGAGTAACCTCTTATTAATTATTGAGAAATTTTTTAAAGATGATTTCTACACCCCTGGACCTTTGCCTTCCCGTGTCCCCAATCCATCTTTCCTGTCCCCATTTGATGTCACAATTGGCATAGGAACTTTATTAAGGATAATAATCGGGTACATAATTCTGGGGAAGGATCACAACGACCCCGACTCCCGTGGCCCGGGAACTCTCGATCAAGGTCTTCCTTCCATCCGTCCTCTCCCGACTGACTGGTGGATGTTTTGGGGAAAGAGGAGAAGAACAGAGAGAGTGATGAAAGAGAGAGAGAGTTTGGGCGGGGACGCCCACAATATAAACAGGTGTTTTTTGGTTGAGCACAATTTGGGCTTAAACCGAATTGATCAAAAGGGCAAATGAGTTGGTACAATTTTACGGGTGGGGAGCAAAGACAATGCCATTTTCCGTGCTGAGACATTCCGCAAAAAGTATCAAAATGGATTTTTAATGTAAAAATTAATGCTAAAATACCTTATGAAAATTAAATAAAAATAAATAAAATATTTTTGATTCTTATTTAATTTTTACGCCAGATTATTTCTTCCTCAAACAAATTTTTTGACTAATTTTATATCTTACGATCTAACTTAACTTAAATTTAGAGACCAAAATTAATTCCTTACCATTGATTTTTTTGGTTTTTTTCTAAAATTTAATTTTGTTTTATATTTTATACAGTAATATTTAAAAAAAATAGAAAAAATATATATTTTTTTATTTAATTTGCATAAGGTATTTTATCACTAATAAGTTTGCACTAAAAATCCATTTTGATACTTTTTGCGGAATGACCTAGCACCGCTATTTTCTCCCTTACCGATCATTCTCAAAAATCCATCATTATATCGGAAATATAAGCAAAAAATTATGAACTAAAAATATTACATATATTTTGCAGATTATTTGTAAAATCATTAGGTCATAGGACTAATGGTGGGGTTAATAATAGGGATTAATGGATTGTGGTTTAATTTCCTGCTGGTTGAATAACATTCGCTTGTTGATTTTTAACTCCGAAACAAGTTTGAAATGCTCGACGATATTCCTTACTAAAATGGATTCAAAATTCAATAAAAATTAAAATTAATTAATTTGCCTGCATAGAAGGAGTATTGGCGTAATGCTGCTGTAGGCCATCAATAATATAGCGGACGAAATTGGGTAAATTGCGTATTCAATGGTGAACTGATCCACGTTCAAAAAAGGCATCACAATTCGGGAAAACACCATACCCTAAGGGGCAAAAGAATATGTTTTAAATCAATCAAAACAATGACCATCGAAATCTTTTTTATTTCAAATAATTTTTTTATTTTTTTGAGATTTTTATTTATTATATTTATAAATAAATAAGCAATATGCTTATCATTAGAATTGCAAAATTCCCCGTGGGAACAGGTCACCGTGACTATAACTGGCAACCCTCGGGAGAGGACTTATCGCAGAGATTTTCCGTTATGGATTTTTCGGAAATTTTTTCCAGCATATTTTAAAAGATGAAAAATGGTTAATTCTTTAACTATAAATTTTTGATAAAAATCCTCTTCTTTCATGTATAGGTATATACAGTAGAAAATTGTGCCAATTTTTAAACATATTTGGGTATTCATGAAAACTTTTATTATCTCAAAAAATCACAAAAATTTGGAAAATTAATATATTTTTTGAAATTTCGAATTTCATTCGATTCAAAATTACTACAATTCTTGCCCATATAGTTTTAAAAATTTTCGGGGGACTATTTTGGCCTTTTTCCACATTACAGTACCGAAATTCAAGGATTAAAATTAGAGAAAATTTTAAAAATCAGTCCATACAATCAAGAAATTTTTGATCCATTTTTTCAATTTGATCATTTTCTTAATCAAGATTTTCGTTAGCCACCGAAATTTTTCATCAAATTCTGCTGATTTCCTCATTTTGGAGGGTGTATTTTGTCCCCGTGTCCCCGCGGATACAAGACCTCGGAGACGGGGATCCCCGCAGAATAATGGCTTGGGTAATTTTTTAATTTTTCAATTTTTTTTAAATTTAATAAATAACTTACCAAAATATAGCAAAATAAGCTCATGCACGTTATGACTGTCAAAGAAAATGTCAAATTTTTATTTTTTGTTGAAACTATAAAAAAATATAATGAAATTAGCTTAAAATACAAAATGAAATGATTTACCCATCGTTTTTCGACAACAAATAACTAGGGTTACCGCGGGGTCCCCGAGGGGACCCCGCGGGTACCCCGTCCCCGTCCCCGCGAGGGTTGCCAGTCCCCGTCCCCGCGGGCCTTGTCCCCGCGGGGACACGGGGACAAAATGCACCCCTAAGAATGGGGAAATCGGCCAAAATTAATTATTTTTTGGGGAGATAATGGGGAAAAATGACTGAAAAATAAATTTTTCCTAAACTAATTTTTCATAAGAAATGTTCGAAAAAACTCCGGCGGCCCCTATCGGGGCCGCCGATATAGTGTAGTACTCAGGAACTCGAAAAAATTTATATTCCCACAATTGAGTTTTGGCCCTCATTTTTGAGTTCTCATTGTTATAGGATTGTTAGAGTCCCAGTCCCCCAACTCCCCAAAAATGAAATTTTTTAAGAGAGTCGGAGGAGGAAAAGAAGAAAAAATCGAAAATTTTACTTAAGAAATTGACCTAAAATCTCAAAAAATTTCTCCCGGCAGTCCCTATCGGGACCGCCGGATCCCCAAAAATGTACAAGTTTAAATTTAATTTATCCAAAAATGGATACATTTAATTTTTTTGCTTAATTTTTAGATAAAAATCAAAAATACACCCTTAAGAACTTACTAAAAATGAACCTTTCAAAATTTCCCTCAGCACGCGTACCGCTCTAAAAGCCGAACTCCTAGATCCGCCCTGCCCTATATGTTAGCTTAAATAAGAAATTTTTCATTTTCAAAAAATTTAGTCTTTTAAATTTTCGACAAAAAATCCAAAATTATTATAGGCCCCCGATCTTTGAAAAACAAATTTCTAAAATTTTGAAATTTTTTAAAATTTTTGATTTTGAAAATTTTTTATAGACCAAAGAAGAACTTGAAATTTTTTTTCACAGTTGTCGGATTTCTAGAAAGATTTCAAAATGTCTTAAAAATAATTTTAAAAAAGTTTTTAATTAATTTAAAATGAATTTACATTGATGAAAAAAATTTTTCAAAATTTTTTTAAATAATTAAAAGACAGAAAAATTCTTGTCCCCGCGGGGACCCCGCGGGGACCCCGCGAAAATCTGTCCCCGTCCCCGTCCCTGTCCCCGGGAGGGTCGCCAGTCCCCGTCCCCGCGGTGACCCGTCCCCGCGGGGATTCCTGCAACCCTACAAATAACCATCCAAATCAATGCATAGGACATAAATTCTCCAACATAACAGCCTAAGGTATTAATGTTTGTTAGATATGCAGTTTCAGGCAAATAATTGATATCTTGATAAGCGCACATAACTGGTCTAATCAAAAATAATAATAATAAATGATTAAATATATAAATAATGCATAATGTTTTAGATTGTTAACTTGTCCCAATGTTGTTTTGCGATGGAATAAGTGTAAAATATGCTGAACGTTATGGAAAGAGAACAAAGGATCAGTAATAATTTGTACATGATATATTTTCCACGTTGTTTGTACCTTAATATGCAAAATTTATAAAGTTTTTTATTGCTAATTTAATAAAATAATATAAATTTTGACTGAACATTTTGAAAATTTTACTATCATGTGAAATAGCCTTTTATACTTTTGGTCGAATAAGTCTTAAAAGGCCAAAATTTTGCATTTGGCATTTTTTAACGTCCTAGCCACCGTTCATTTGATATATTTTTTCTTATTTCGAGTCTTAATGAAAATCTGTTTATATATCTACCAAATAGGCCAAGTAACCCCGACAAATCTTTCCAGTCCAATACAAAATTGCAATCTTGTAGCGAAGGAAGCGCCGATATTGGGCATAACAATGAAGAAATAACAATTCCGGAGTGAAATGTAATTGATCCCGAACAGGAAAACGAAGAATTTGATGGTATAACCGGCCAGTAGGAAAGAGGCCGAAAAAAGCATAAAAAGCGATCAAAAGGTTGCACGGGGAGCGCAGTGTTCTATAAAGGTATAAAAAGGTATAAACAACAATTGTAATCTGACAAGAACAAATGCAAGAGATTGTGGAAATCTTTCGTTTTACGCGTCCCAAAAAAATTATATTAAAATTTTTTTAGAACGCAGTTCACCATGTTTTAATGGGTACAAACACGATGGCATATCTAGGTTTTCAGAATGATTTTTAGATCAACAGTCGAAAAGGAAAAAAATAATAATTCTTCGATTTACTAGATTATATATTGCGAGAGAGATAATTTTCGAGAGTGTTAAGGAACTTTAACAAATGAGATTTTGTTAAATTAATTAAAAACTACATTGTAAGTAAGTCATTCATCAAGTGAAATCGCATCGAATGAGGCAATTTTTGGGCTTACCAATGTAACAAATTCATTTAAAAATTGCATCAATTTATTGGTTTTTTACTTTGATTGTTGAGTTACATAAACAAGGCTCAAATTCAAACAAATTCCAGCAAAACTTATTAGCGCGAGGATCCCATTTGTGGCAATTTCAATCGGCACTAAACCAGCATCCTTGTATAACTCATAAAACTAAAAAATAGATAATTAAAATAATATAATATTTTAATTTAACATTCGACCTACCGGATCCATTTTCTTTCAACAAATGTGAAAATGGACAAAAAAATTGTAGCGAGAATAGAAAATTACTATTTTATGTTTTCTTGACGTAACTGTCCATAATTATTTATTCAAAGCATACCATCTTATGATGGACTTATATTATCATAAAGGGACTTGTGATAGCGATGTATAATTTCATGCTTAATTTATTTTGCCTAAATTGACACCTCTAACAAAGTACACTTATAAGTAAGTTTCATAGGAAAGACAAAATAAATTTGTTTGAAAAATGAAAATTGCTTAGGAACAATTCTTAGGAACAATCTTCTACTTTCAATTTGTTGTTGACATGCGTTAAATCACGTGCCGCATTTTCATGTTTTTGGTACATAACTACCTATGTTATACGTGATTATGCATAAAATTGGTTCGTGTGAAATGTCAGACTTTAATTTAATAAAAAAATCTATTTCATTTAAATATAAATCGAATTTTTGAATTTTGCATTCGAAAATCAAAGATATAAGGACAAAAAAACTATAAAATTCTAAACACACAAATATAAAATAGGTATTAGAAGTAAATTTTACAGAAATAAAATTATAAATATTCTTATAAAAGAAATATTCTCACATATTTTATCTTTAAAAATAGTTCGATTTATCAGGATTGAATAATCGACTTGTGAGTTTGATTTTATGTTTTGTGACAATTATTTAATGTGAAACATTCATAAATTAAATAAAAATTGCACCTCGTAATTTACCCAAACAATAATATAATAAACTTGATTATCCCATGAAAAATTGTCAATAGTATGTGCTTCGTTTTACAGATCTTCAAAATAATGGTTGAAAAAATTTTCCAAAAAATTATATTTACAATTGGGCACTCTAAAGAACTCGTGTAGAGTATCCAGTTAAACCGGAACTGGTAATCAGGAATCAGAAACCGAAAACCGGGTGAGCAAACCACCGGGTTTCCGATTTAAAAAGCATCCCAAAGAATCTTGCAGATTCTTGCCGATCACAGATTCTTGCAAAAATAATTGTATAAGAATCCCGTTTCAATTTTGATCGGCACTAAACCAGCGGTGCTATGTCGTTTGCGTGGCGCGACTTCTGCGGACCCGACATAACTCGGCTAAATCGTAACCCATATATTATAACTCGGCTAAATCGTAACCCAGAGAAACCATCCTGATATCAAAAAATAGAGCAAAATATTAGCTATAGGAGTCAACTTATTTAGCTCTAACAAAAGTTTCTATGAACAATTTCATGGTTAACTTTTTTTATTGAAAATTGACACCTGTCCTATATCAGTGTATTCTTAGGCGAGTAAGAAAAATTCAAGGAAATTATATTTCAAAAAATATCATCATTGAAATACATGAAGAAACATATGTATTCATAAATGATGGAGCAAGAAAAATAGAAGGAATTATTTTTCAATAAAAATCTCATTTATATCCATTAGAAACAAGAAACACATTAATAGAGTAGGTAAATGGTAGAAAGGAGGTTTAGAAGAATCCATGCAGATGACTCACACCTCGACAACTCTTACTATGAATATTCGCAAGCGTAATAATGGCTTAATTCAACAATTGATTTTATCTCAAAAAACAGATTATTAAATTCTCTACTAAATGATTATAAGTATTCGAATTGGTAAATCCAAAAAATCATGGTAAATATATCACATATATTAGCATATTTTTGAAAAGAATGATTATTTTTCGCTATTATAAAAAATAAGCTAACATAAAATAACACAAAATTATCATATTATGCTCGAATATTTGATGATAAATTGTTATTATTTCCCAAGGAAGCAACTCTGGTTTGTAGATGGTTAAAGTGGAAGCAATTCCGAAATGCTTGTAAATAATCTTGGCTAAATTGAAATTGGGAATATGTGTATTATTTGAAAAAAATAAATGTTTACCTGCATATTAGAAGTATTGGCGATATGCTACTATGGGCCATCATTGAAAGGCCATTCATAGCGGGCGAAATTACATATTCCATCTTGAACATGTCCAGTTGGAGCTTGGACAATACAAGTCGGAAAACAATCAGGCCCTAAAGGGGGGTGGGCTTTAGCATTTTCGTTAAATTGTCAGCCGAAATAATTTATTAATCTTTCTTCAAATAAGCAAATTTAAAAATAAAAAATTGTATCTTGAAAATTATTTTTGTAATTTGAGTAGATAATTAATTGAACTACCAAAACATAGCCGAATAAGCTGATGGTAATTAGAATTGTCAATGAAAGTGCCAATTTTTTGCTTTTGGACGAAACTAAAATGCAAAAAAAATACAAAATAAATATTAAAAATTGAATACAGATCTGCAAATTACCTGCCGATTTTCTGCACCAGATTACCAACCACATCAGTGCATAGCATAAAAATTCCCCAACATAGCTGAAGAGGCTAACAATATTTGTATGAGTAGCAGTTTCGGGCAGGTAAGCGAGGTCTTGATAGCTGCACATCACTGGCCTGATTTTTATTTTTTATGCATAAAATAATAATTTTATTAAAAATGAATAAGTGTCCCAATGTTGACTTGCTGCAACATAAATAATAAATGTTGCTATTGTCATCGAAATGCAACAGGAAATTAGCAGGAATTTGAAAATTAAATGCTTTCCGCGATGATCAAACCTTAAAAAATAAATAAACTATTTAAGAAATAATTTTAGATTTCAATCGCTTGTGCTCTTAAGTGCTTTTTTTGATAATCTGATAAAAATAAAGACTATTTTTTAGTTAAATAATTGTTATTTTCCAAAGAATAAAAATGGATTGAGGACAAAACTAATTGAATTATCAAAGTGAAAGAAGAGTTTTAAATTGGAAAAGGAGACAAGTCATTTGGCTAAATTATTAAAATTTCTTGTTTAGAAATTGCAGATTCCTTTTTACATTGAAATCAAGATTATTAAAAAAGTACCAAATTGGGAAAGACACTCCGGCTAAACGTTCCAGACCAATGCACAACTGTAGTCGGGTGGCGAATCCGGCACCAATCGTAGGGATAACGATAAGGAAGTAGCAAGTTCGGAGTGAAATGTAATTGATCCCGAAGAGAAAAATGAAGAATTTGATGAAATATCCGGAGAGCAGAAAGGAGGCCGAGAGGGCGTAGAGAGCGATCAGAATGTTGCATGGGGAACGCAGAGACCTATAATGGCATAAACGGTATCAGGACTTCAAAACCGCCACTTTAGTCTTACTTTGTCTTCTTAGTAACGTAAACGAGGCTCAGATTCAAACGGATTCCAACCAAAGCAATTAGCGTGAGGATCCCATTTGTGGCAATTTCGATCGGCACCAAACCAGCATCTTTGTATATTTCATAAAACTAATGTTCATTAATAAAATAATTTTTTATTTAATCATTTAACTTACTGGATACATTTAAATAAAATAAGATGTGATTATAAATTTGCCAATATTTTACTAAAAGATCTTAAAATTATATATCAGCTTAATAACAATAATTGGTTTGGTACTTATTAGCTGTGCAGGAACCCATACTCGTACCTTCGTAAATAGACTCTTTTTTCTTACTATGAGTACGAAGTACTTGGCAGAGGTACGAATACGAGGGATTAGAAAGTGAGGTATGAGGTACGAGTACGAAGCATGATCCAATTTTGGGTCTTAAAATTCGTATTTTTTCAGCATTTTCCACTAGGAAAGACGGTTTAATTTTCAAAATTTTTCTTGATGGCCATTACCGGGGCCAACAGTAACCCTTTTTAGTAAAATTTCTCCAATAAAAACTGCCGTTAAACAAAAAAAATTAAATTTTCTTAAGAAGTACGAAAAGGTACGAGGCATGAATATGAAGTAAGAATTTTTTTGATGATACGAGTAGAGTATGATATGCGAGGGTGGAAAAATGTGGTAGAGGGACGAGTAAGGGTGCGAACAAATCCAATTTTTCCGAGCATTATCATTGTCATTTTATGCTTAAAACACGAATGAAATTAAAAATATGTAGGTTAATGTAATTTACGTCTTTGGGCTAATAAGAGATGCTGTCGTTTCATCGAAAAGTGCAAGAATAAAATAACAGTCCAAGAAAACTTTTTTGTTAGACCTGTTAGACCAAAAGTATAAAAGGAAAAGTTGTGCTGAATTTCAGCTGATTCTGATGGTATAAAATTTTTTTCTAAAATTATAACCAACATCTTTTAGCAATAAACCAATATCTTTGTGCAATCCAATAAATAATAAAATAAAATCCGATTTTACTTAACCCTTACCGAATCCATTTTGAATGAAATAAGAATATGCTTGAAAGTTCGCCAATTTTCTATTAACAAAAATTGGACCTCATAATTAAATTTATCAACTCTCACTTGTCAGTAGAACTAGAAATAATGAATACCTTTGTGAACACGAATGGACATAATAATAATATAATAATAGGTTATGTAATTTATGGCTTTGGGCAACGATAGTGCATCAACAAGATGTACACTGAGCAACGATGACTTATCCATTTTTGGGATTTCTTTGAAAGGTTCGAAATTATTCTTAAACATAAAAATTTAAAAATTAAGAAAAATCGATTCATCAGTTCTTACATAAAAAGTTGTGGAAACTATAATTGGATTTTTTGTACATATTTTGTTCGATCTCTTCCAGAAAGAGAAGGTGTCCAGAGAAGGTTAAAAGAAAACAATTAAAATTGATTGTAAAATTTATTTTTGATGATTTTAAAGTTGTAAATCTCATTCTGACGTGATTTAACACCAAGTTTTACGCGGGTTTCACATGAGATAACGATACATCAAAAGTCACATTTTAGAAACACACTAAAATGCAACATAAAGGCAGCCTAGTTGGGGCATTTTTGGATGCCTGAATCTTTGAAAATATTTGAAATATCATCAAGTTAATCCATGATTATTATTAAATCATTGAATTTTCAAAAGATTTTTAATATTGCTAATAAAAGTTTTTAAGTTAAAAAAAATTTTAATTACCCAAATTTGAGGTCAACTTAAGAAATAATACGAAATATTGCATGCCGACTAAAGCAATTAAAAACGCCAAAAAACGACTTAAAAACCTCCAGAAACAACAGCGAGCACTCCAATCGACCCCTACTCTTCACAACACAAGAAAACGACAAGCCCTCCACTTCTCCCCCCTCTCCGACACCATGACTCAGCCAAACAACGACGTGGAAATGGCCAAAAGCACGCTACAGACTGCATTAAACTCCGACTACTCAGTGTACCTTGACGACCCAAACGTTCCCCCCTATTTTAAGGCTATGCTCGGTATGTTCCGGTCCGTTGTGCAGGCTTTGCAGGTGCTCGTCAATAACAACCAATCAACTACGCCTCAGAACAACGACGACAGTGCGCATGAAATGGAGCGGCAACGTAGCCTCGTGCTGATCGGGTTGCCTGAGAGTGACAAAGTCAATGCCTCGGAAAAAAGCCGACGACGAAAAATCAATCCGCGAGGTCCTGGATGAGTTGGGCATCCAGGCACGGCCCATAGTGTACAGGTTGGGCCGTTTTAACCCAACTCGGGCAGGTCGAGGGCGCCCCGTTAAAGTGGTTTTGCCGTCGAAGAAATTTCAGTGGATGGCCCTTGGCGCATGGAAGCGATGTCGGGACGAGATGCGAAACCAACTGTTGGCGCTCGCTCATTGTGCGGCCTTCGCTCCCACCGGATGTTCTGGGGAAAGAAAGACTGGAACGACGAAAACGCTGGTTGGCCCGGACTCAACACATGCGCGACTCTGACATGACGCTGTTCGATCAGGACCGTAATGATAACTGACAATCAGGACCTGGAGGTTTGCTGCGAAAAAATATAAACTATTCCAACTATTCCCACTATAATAATGTCTCTCCTTTTCATGGTGATCGGCCGGCAAATTTCATTAAAAATTCAATTAAAATTATAAATTTCCCTACCGCCGATCACCATAATCATCTCTCTTCTTTTCATTCTAAAAAATCAAATCTCATCTATTCTGAAACAGCTAGACCAAAGACCTGCAAAAAAATCAACAAACTTTCGTGCTTTTATACAAATTGTCAATCAATAATCAAAAAAATTCCTTTACTCTTACAAATCATCTCTGATCATTCACCACTATCTTATTCCTTTCTGAAACATGGATTAGGAATGACAACTTATCACTAGCTGAATTATCTTTTCAAGGGCAATATAATGTATTTTTATGTAATAGAGACCCCAAGTATAAAAAATCAGGTGGAGGAGTGGCCTTATTAATCCATCAGTCTATCTCGGTTAAACCAGTCTTAAATAAATCCACATCTGGCATTGATTGTATTTCAGTCGATATTATCTTGCATCACCAAACCATAAGACTTTTCTGCTTCTATCGTCCCCCAAATACTTCATTATCTGCCACAAATGACCTGATAAAAAATATTCAGTCTAATTTTCATCAAAATTCGGTCATTTGCGGTGACCTTAATCTTCCCGATATATCATGGCCTGCTCTCATTTCCCCCTCAAAGGTCAGTGCCTCCTTTACTAATTTTGTTAATAACTTCCAACTTATTCAGTTTGTTCATGATCCGACACATAAAGGTGGTAACTTACTTGACATTTGTTTATCGAACCAACCAGATTTAATCAAAAATTTAGAAGTGAAAGAGGGCATTTCAGACCATTTCTCTATATTTTTTCAACTAAATGCTGTTTATACACCTCCAAAATTATCAAAAATTTGGGATTTTTCTATACATAATTTGAACCGTCTCATTCGTCCGCTTTGTTCCATCGGTCCCTCTTCTTTCATTTCTTATTTTACTGTAAATGGCAAATACAATGTTTTTCTTAATCTTGTTCACAACTTTGTAGAGCACTTTATCCCATTCAAAACTGTATCAAATAAACCCAAAAAAATCTCTTATCCTGCATATATTAAAAGAGCAATTGCCAAGCGATCATTTTTCTATAGACAGCAAAAAACCAATCCAAGTTTTAAACAAAAATATTTATCTTCAAATAAGACAGTTAAATTTTTAATAAAACACCACCATAAAACCTCTCTAACAAAATTGGTTTCAACTCGTAAAAAATTCTTTCGTTATATCCAGAGATCTATCAAGCCAAAACAATCTATCCCAGCTTTGTTTAACCAAGGTTCTTTCATTTCCGATACTACCCTAAATGTGAACTATTTGCCGATACCTTTTCCGAGTCATCCCAAAACGTTCCTACTCATATTCCACCTCTTATTCATTACTCACATAACTCTACTCTCTCTTACATCGACTTTGATGTTGCTTCTGTGTCTTCTGCTCTTCGCAATCTTCCCAATAAAGTTGGCACTACCCCCGACGATATCAATTATCTACTTTTAAAAACTTGTCGATTTTCCCTTGCTCAAACACTCACCGATTTATTTCAGAACTCTATGAATGATGGTTTGGTTCCCTTAGAATGGAAAAAATCTATTATTGTTCCTATCCATAAAAAGGGTGACCTTTCCCTACCAGATAATTACCGTCCTATCTCTCTCACCTCTGCTGTCTCAAGTGTTATGGAGCGAATTATTCATTCTAGAATCACCAAATTTTTATCAGATAATAATGCAATAAGTCCCCATCAATTCGGTTTTCTTAAGAAACGTTCTACAATAACACAGTTAGTCTCCTCTCTCCATTCATGGTTCGAATCCCTACATTCTAATCAAAATGTCGATTGTTTATATTTGGACTTCAGCCGTGCCTTTGATTCCGTACCCATAAACTTTCTCATTCAAAAACTTTTTGCCATCGGAATCAGAGGTCAGCTGTTGGCCTGGTTAAAGGATTTTCTTTCAGATCGCTCATTCGTTGTCAAAATTCAAGATACTTTTTCTTCACCTCGCTCCATTAAATCGGGCATACCCCAAGGTACTATTTTAGGACCACTTCTCTTCATCGTGTACATTAATGACTTACCTTTCAATCTTCCTCCATCCATAAATGTCAAAATGTATGCCGATGATGTCAAGATCTTTACTTCTCCTTCAATCTCAGGTACCAATCATTTACAATATGCTATTAATTGTATTCACCAATGGAGTCTCGATTGGTCAATTAAAATTTCCATATTAAAACCTTCATTTTACACTTTGGTAAATCCAATCCTAAAAATATTTATTATATTGGCAACTCTCAGTTAAATCCCTCCGGGGAAATTCGTGATTTGGGAGTCTTAATTGACCAATCTCTATCTTTTAAACAACATATTCGTAATATTGTTAAAACTGCTTTTATCCGATCATTCCAAATTCTCCGAGTTCTTCGCACATCCGACCCCAACATCTGGTCATTAGCCTTCAAATCGTATGTAAGGTCACTCCTCGAGTACGGGTCGGAAATTTGGTCTCCATCCTCTAAATCCTTAATTAATTACATTGAGAGGGTTCAGAAATATTTTACTAGGGTAGCACTCTTTAGAATTAATAGAACATCTTAATTATGTATCTCGTTTAGAATTTTTTAAGCTTTCTCCA
The DNA here is from genome assembly GCA_001026735.1 of Rotylenchulus reniformis. NCBI lineage: Eukaryota > Metazoa > Nematoda > Chromadorea > Rhabditida > Hoplolaimidae > Rotylenchulus > Rotylenchulus reniformis. Next base: position 8,057 of record LDKF01003080.1, on the reverse strand, counting down.
TTATCTACTCGTAGAACCATTGCTGATCTCGTCATGTTGTTCAAAATATACTTTAATCATACTCATCTTATTCCTAGTGACATCTTGCTTAAATCTACCCGGCTATCTCGTCGTCATTCTTATCAGATCTTTGTTCCTCGCAAATCTCGGTACAATCAGTATTCGCTTATTAATCGAACTGTGAATTTATGGAATTCTCTCCCCCCAGATGCTTTTTTGTCCACCAATCCCGACCAATTTCGAAAATGGCTTGTTATCAATCTCCCTTCATTTCACAACTTTTTGAGTTATCCCTATCCCCTTTATGATTGACCCTATTATTTATTGTTGTTTTTCCCGTTGACCTTCCCTTTTTGTTTCCACCATATTAGTGGCCTCTTGGTCCTTTGGTCGTGAATAAATGATATGATATATGATATGATAATATAATTAAGGTTTTATGCTTCACTTATCATGGAAACATTACGGTTAAATTGTTATTCGAAAGACATTGATTCTTGATCTTTTTAACGCATTTTTTTACCTCCATTAGTAATAAATTCTTTAGAAATTTAGATGGCGAAAGTTTTTACATTCCTTTTTTTGTAAAAATTAAATAATAAAAGAAAAGATGAATTTTTCTTACCATCATTCTATCGGCTTCATTCAATAAGATTTGTCACAAACCTTTTTTTTATTATATTTTAGAAATTATTTTCATTTTTTCTCATCTTCTAAAATTTATTCGTCTCGTATAAATTATGTCTTTGCTAAAGGTGGGTCCTAAATCTAATTTTTATATAGTACTTATTATAATTTAATTTTTTTCTTTTTCAATACATTTATTTATTTTCTAAATACATAATTATCATTATTAATTTAATAATTTACATTTTACAGTTCCGAATTGTTCCTCAATTGTTCTGCCTTATGATGGCGATAAAAATTACTCAACAATATGAAACTAACACTCATCCGTCTTACCAATGTCCTGGGCTGAATGAAGAATACAAAAAGTGCCTAAAAGATTGTGAGGGAACTTGCGATGATCCGGAGCCAAAATGCTCTAGGCCAAAAATTTGTAAAAAATAAATATCAACGAATTTAAAAATTAATTTATAAGGTAAACCGCCAAAATGCCAGTGCCGAACTGGTTTTGTTCGCAACTCCACCGGAATTTGTATACCAAAAGAGAAATGCCCGATAAATGGTTAGTTTGTCTTTTTAACAATGATTTGACACCTTTTTATTATATAACATTCTAAAATTGATCTAGAAGTGAAATTGCATTTCAAAAAATTCACTTTTACGTTATTTCAAAAGAAATATCATATCAAATTGTTTTTAATTAAATGCAATGAAATATATTGATCAAAATTTTTGTTATATTTAATGCATTTTCAGCTTGCGCAGTTACACTTTGCCCATATGGCACTCATTGTTAACTTGATTGTGCCAGGAAAGCCGTTTGTGTGCCGAAAAACCGTAACAAAAATAACATATTTAAACACTTAATTGCCAAAATATACCTTGCTAAAATAATAAAAAATGCCATAAATAATAAAAAAATTAAAATACCATATTATTATTTTCTCAATTTTATTTAAGATAATCTAATTTTCTAAAACTGAAATGATAAACCCGAACAATTTAAAGTTATTATATTTACTTTTAATCATTTAATCAAATTCAAAAACTTATCGCATCCTATGAGATTAATCTTATTAAAAAAGTCATAATTATGTATAGTAAAGTTTAAATTGCCTTTTCTTTTCTGCCAAGCTTGTGATGGATTTCATTGTCCTCATCATCGATGGGTGTGCACCTTAATCAAGCGCCAATGCTTCTGTCCTCCATGTCCACCGCTTCCGAAATGCAGACCGACGACGATGATCTATTAGCTCATGAAATTGACCAGAGTTTTGAAAATTATTATTTTTTCAATTCGTAATAAATTTTTTAATTTTGTTTTCTCAGAAATACGGAAATACTTTCAAAAAATTGATTATTTCTGCAGGTTTTATTCTATAAAATTATGGAAAACCCAAAGAAGTACAAGCTTTTAAAAAATTATATTTAATAGTATGAAATTATGTATATATTAAAACAAAACGATTTTAAATTTAACAAAAATCAAGCTGTACACTGCATCTAAATTCTTCTGAATTTAAATTATTCTAATTATGCCTTTTTTTAATAAATAGCATTAAATATTAGCATTACTTTTCGTTTTAATTTTACCAAGAATACACATAGGTATTTGCCCCAATCTTTACTTATTTTGCTTCATTCCCGATCTCGATTTGCTTACATTTTTCCCCTTTTCCATTCGTTTCATCCATTTTTACGCTTCAATTCTTTTTGTCCGTTCACAAAGGAAAAAAGTGTCTGCTAGAACTGATGACGACCTATTTCTCTAATAATAAAGTGATTAATCATCACTACTAGTTAATTATTTAATTGATCTATAAAAAGGGTAGATAATTATCTTAAAAAGCTGAAGATAGCCCAGGTTTTCTGATAAAAACTAAAAATGATCAAATTATCAACTGGATAATGAACCAAAAGTTCCGCTGAATTGTGTTCAAAATTTAGTATAGTTCGGTTTAGTTGGCCTTTTTAGCCCTTTTTCCTTTTAACTTCAAAAATTTTATTTAAAATAAAAGCTATTATTTAAATAATAATAATCAAAGATTAAATTAAAAAATTCCTTGAAAAAGTGATAACTGAAAAAAATTAAATAACAGAGTCCTTCAGAATTCCATATATTTCAGATCTATTTTAGTTCGACAATTCGACGCGTTGAATTCGAAAATAATAATCGGAATGCAAAAAGTTGACCTTTTCGTCCTTAGCATCATAGCAGCTTTTAGCTTGGCATTTGGCGATGTCAAAGTAAACGATGCTAAACACTGTAAAACCAACGAGGTGTGGCGCCCTTGCAGCACATGCCGGGACCCTACCTGCAAGGACCCAAAGCCGATATGCCCCAGAAGATGCAATAATAAACCAAAATAATTTTTAAATATTTTTTTCTATTTAAGGTTATCCTCCAAAGTGTCAATGTGCTCCTGGCTATTATCGCGAAAAAGGCGTTTGTCAAAAACACTGCCCAAAACTTTATCACAGCCGTGGGTTTATACTTATATACCTACCTAGTTAGAAATTTTTTTTGCAATGAAATTTGAAATTGAGATGTTTTATTTGAAACAAATTAATTTCAATGTAGGTAATATTCGTTAGTATCATTTTAAAAACTACCTATTTGGATATTTTCATGGAGGAAATAAAAATGGATTGAAGTTACTAGTTCAATTCAAACTAATCCTTTTTTCATTTCATTAGAAATTTTTTAATAAACCCTTTTTTCATTTGATGTTTTCCAACATATAAATTTTTCAAAAAGCATAGTACCGATGGTTTAGTTGAGAGAATTATTTTAACAAAAAATTCCCATGAAATAACAAATGATAAAATTAATAATAATTTATAATTTATAATTTATAGCTTGTTCACACATCCGCTGTCGATTCGGTTATCGCTGCCAGGTCGACTGTGTTGGGAACCCCAAATGCATCCCGAAAAACCGTAATCTTTATAAAAATAGACATAAAATTTATTATTATTATTATTAGTTTATCACATTCCAAGAAATATAGCCATGATGAGATTGCAAACTTTCTTAAAATTATTTTTGACTACGTCCCAAGTCAAAAAATTTTTGATTTAAATTTAAGCTGTTACAAAAAAATTTATTGTTTTGGTTGTTTTTGAGACTCATTATTGAAATTATAATTTTACTTGATATCCTTTCACATATGTATCTTCTTAAGCCTGTTCCGGATACAAGTGCCCCCATAAACAAAGGTGCAAGACCTACTCACCTCCATGCTTCTGTGCCCCATGTCCTGTTCTGCCGAGTTGCCAACCGATCGGTTAAATCTGTTAACATGAACAGATCAGAATCTTATGATCAGTATTGGAATCGGAGATTTAAAGCGATAAATTGTTATGATAAATTTTTTGTTTTATAACAATAAACTATAGAAGAGACAAAAATGATTCTTTTTTGGAGGGAGAGGGAGGGTCGAAGAAGTCAATCTTTCTATATGTATGGAAAGGTTATGTAAAATTCTGAAAGGATATTCCAAATTCTCTAATCTAAAAATAGGCTAAACATTCGATTTGAATTATAATTTTTTTTATTGAGAGGAGGCGTAAAAGGTAAAAATCAAACTATGTCACCAACAAAACAATGGAAATTTTATTAAAAAACATTGGCTTACATAAGTTGCAACTTCCTCTCTGCTAATATAATAATACCAAAAATTCAATATTCATCGGTTTCATTTTTCACCGTTCACTCTATGCTTCTAGGCTGTGTTTTTCTTTCCAAATTTCGGTTCAAATTTGTATTGACCGCATTTCTGACCTCGGCGATAGAATCCGATGATACCAAGGCCATCCCCGTTTCATCGCAACTCGTGCGGGGGTTGCCCCGTTCGTTTTTACACATTCCACAGGGACGTGACAGTGTTTTTGCCCCATTTTGCGCACACAAAAACCGATTTATCACAATTAATTATCATTTGCACCGAGTAAACAGATTCTATATAAAAGGCGCCGATGAAGCCAATCCAAACACAATTCACTCGTGCAGGATTCGGAATTTTGTGGGTTTAGATTTGATATAATAAATAGTTCCAGGATTAAGAATTTATCAAAAAATTTCTTTCGTATAAAGTAGATTTTTTGTAAGCATGGATCCATAGGTAGATACTTATTTTATTTTATCTTGAGGCTTCTTTAGTTATTATTAGCATCTTATGAGAGAACTTTTTTTAGCCTGGAACTTAATCAACTAAAAATAAAAACCTTTTTATTGATTTTTTGACATATGAGGTCTAATTAAACCAAATGTTTATCGATAATCCCTTAAAATAAATCTAAATCCATTACTTAATGGTTTAAGAACATACTTTAGAGATTAACGAATCGAATAACACAATGTTGAACTAAATAGACAGTATACAGCAATTAGCTTGAATTAGAGTTAATACTTAATAATAAATTAATTAATAAATTTAGTGGAACAATTTGCGTCTAACAAGTCTAATTTTCTCAATGCAATACATCAGCATTTTCGGCCTTCTCTTCTTCGTCGGTTTGGGTTTGATCCATGGCCAAGATGTTGCTGTAATACCCTGTGGACTCAACGAACAGCCTCTCCCCTGCCGTGTTTGCGAGGCCACTTGCACAAGCCCATTGACATGTGAAAATTTTGAAACTGAGATGTGTTTTTTTAAATTTATGTTTTAAGGCAAGCCACCCCAGTGCCAATGCAGATCTGGTTATGTGCGCCATAACGGTCGTTGCATCGCCAGAAATTCGTGTCCAAATCGTAAGTAAAAAAGGAAACTTTTTCCCAAAAAATTCCAAGAGTGGGAAAAATAAATGAATTTAAATTTGGCCATATTAATATTAAAGTTTTTCAGCATAAAAATGAGAAAAATAATCACATTTTTCAGCTTGTTCGGGACACCACTGTCTACCAGGCTATAGGTGCTATGTAGATTGCAACGGCAGACCCAAATGCCTTAAACCCAATCGTAATGATCAAATATAATAAATTAATAATCATTGTAAACTGAAAAAAAATTCTGTGAAATTTTTGAGTTCAGTTTTCTAAAGAGGAAAAAAAATAAAAGAAATTTTTTTTGTATTTTTGTTTTCAGAATTTTCTAACTTCTTTTTCCTTTTTCCAAATTATTATAATTCCATAATGAAACAATAATAATAAATTTTATAACATTTTTAATGGTTTAGCTTGCTCTGGCCACCCCTGTCCTCCAGGGCAGAGATGCCGAGCCATCCCTCCTCCGACATGCCCTTGTCGACCCTGTCAGTCTACCCCACGTTGCTACCCAATAATCGGCTAATTGGTGAACGAACCCAACGATCAGTGATCAGAGATCAATGATCTATGATGATTAATCACCATAATATTCTTAAGCACTCATTTGTTGCTTTCTCGATAAAAATGGTTGGTGTCGGTTATGAATTATGATTATGAGTGCGTATAATATCTTCACTAGGTGGTTTAAAAAGTATTCAATACATATAGGATATATTGGACAAAAATGAATAATCGATTAATAAGAGAGAAGTTGAGAATAATATATAAAGTTGAAATCTTCAAATGGAGGCCTAAAAAAAGTTGGCGCGAAAAGCCAAAAGGCCATTTTTAAATAAAATAAAATCGAAATAAAAAATTTTTTATAATAGTGTAAGGGAGAAGAGGAAATGCCTCCCGAGAGCGATTCCCATCCCATGAAAAGCACCCATTAAAGGGCGGGCAAACGTGTCGCTGTAGCTTAATGGTGAAAGCTCTCCCCGGACAGGAGATATGTGGGTTCGAGTTCCACCGGCGGCCTAACGTTTTGCCCAAGCTTTATTGGTAGCACCGGATGGTTGGCTGCAACAACGCCAACCTTTCCATCGGCCTTTGGAAGTGGGCCAAGTGAGAAAGACCGAGGACGGTCTTGTGCGGGGTGGAAGGTGTAAGGGAGAAGAGGAAATGCCTCCCGAGAGTGATTCCCATCCCCCTGAAAAGCATCCATAAGCGGAGGGCAAAGCGTGCTGCTGTAGCTTAATGGTGAAAGCTCTCCCCCGGATGGGAGAAATGTGGGTTCGAGTCCCACCGGCGGCCTAACGTTTTGCCCAAGCTTTATTATAGTAAATTTAAAAATTAACTAAAATTGATTATGGTACCAACAAAAAGAGCAAAATCTACTAATAGTGGAGCTGCATCTATCTTTTTTTTGTCGTAATTCCTAATAAGCATAATCTATTTTTGTAAAACAATTTCGTGTATAAAAAACAATTTTTTGCAAAATTCTGGATCAATTGTTCGATTTTTTTTGCAAAAAAATTGCTTTTTATACAGGAAATTGTTTTCCAAAAATAGATTACGCTTATTGGAAAAAAAATTTGAGTTTTTCCATAAAATTTCGACATTTTTATCGGAATTTCAGAAAAACATTTTATACCATCAGAATCAGTATGAATTATGCACAACTCTTACTTTTATACTTTTGGTCTAACGGGTTTAACAAAAAAGTTTTCTCGGACCGTTACATATTTTAATTTTGCACTTTTCGATGAAAGCCCTTTTTTGCATTTATCGCTGAAACGACTCAACACGCCTTTTTCATATTGTCCAGAAATTTGATGAAATTTTTTATAAAAATACTTCTAAAAAAATTCCAGCAACCGCACAGGAGTAAATACCTATTAAGCTCGAGGATCAAATCTTCTTAGCACGATCGTTATCTATTTAGGGTGCTATCGAGCCATAAGAAAAAAATATGGGGAAGAACAAATTTTTAAATTTCCAAAAAAATTAATGTTTCATTTAAAATGTTTTTGTATTTTGATCATCATTATTATCATTACGGCATTTTCATCATCATTTTTTGTAAAGGATTTGTAAGGTTAAAACTACTTATTAGTCTAAAACTACTTTTTTTCAAAATCATAGAATTTTTTGAAAAAAATTTGACGTAAGATTCAAATTCAGCACCCACGAAAAACCCTCAGTAACCATTCTGCTGATGTCTTATTTATTTAAACATATTTTTTGAATTTTTGTTTGCGGTCCACAAATTTCAGTCGGTACTTTTTGCGTTTGGGTACCATTTTTACCCCTCTCTATAACAAAATTTTTAGAAATTTATTTCAATTTGCCCAAAAATGACTTCTCCGGGGATAGTTTTGGGCGCTTAATCCGACTCTGACGTCAATTTTAACGTAATGCGTCATCTTACGTCACTTTGTGACCTTGACGTTAAAAAAAATTTTTTTGAATTTTTTTATGGGATTATTTTTGATGAAGAATTCGATTCTGACATTTTGATATCCTGTGCCATCTGACTTGATTTTTTGATGCTGACATTAAATTTTTTAAATTATCTTGAAATTTCAAAAATAGACGTCAACGTCAAAAAAGTGACATCAGATGACACATTACTACAAAAATTCGGAGTCAGCATCAAAAATACCTTATAAAATGATTTTTT
>LDKF01003079.1:1450-11659 GCA_001026735.1 Rotylenchulus reniformis | reverse complement strand
GGCCCGTTCCATTTGAAAACTAAATCCAATTTTTTTTCAATTTTTTCACTTTTTGACTACATTTCGAGCAAGAGTTGGAAAAAACAAAAAAAATTTTTGCCTAATAAAAGGGGACCTTTTAGTGAATTTTCAAAGGCAGCGTTGCAACTAGCGCCTAAATTTGCAACTCTTTTTTAATCTAGCATGTGAAATTTAAAGCTTGTGAAAATTTTGAAAAATCGAGGCCTTTGAATTTTTGAAAATGCAAAAAAATATTAATTTTTTAGAAAACTGCAAATTTGAAATTTTTGGCGACCAAAGGTTTAAAAAAGGCCTCTGTATTGTTGTGACTCGCTACAATAACTGGGTTTAGAAATTTTAATTATTTTTTTAATGAAACTTATTTATAATAAATTTTATCGCAGTTCAATGTGACCACAGCTGCGGCAGCGATAAATCGCAGCAGCAAATTTGCTGCAGTAAAACGCAGCAATATGACCACTGCTGCGATAAGTTCACAATCGCATCGCACTGCGAATTTCGCAGGCCAAGTTTTATCGCAGCAATGTGACCACAGCTGCGTTGCGGCAGAAATCGCTGCGATATTCGCAGCCGCAGATCGCAGCAATGTGACCATAGCTTTAGAGGAAATGCTATATATTGTTATGTATAATCTTACAAACAAAAGAACACGGCGCGGTTTTGTTCGTTGCGAAACATCAATTTCGAGCTCAATTTGTTGAAAATTCGTGCTATGCTTCAGCACATCATCCATATTTTCCCTCGATTCTTCATTCATTTTCTGTTCTTCTTGTTCCTCTTCCCTCTTTTCTTCCTTCTTCTTATTCATCATCACCTTCTTCTTTTCTTCCTCCCTCTTTTTACTCATAATTCCTTCTTCTTGCTCCTTCTTTTTGTTCATCATCATCCTCTTCTCTTCCTCCTTCCTATGCCTTATCATCATTCTCTTCTCTTCCTCCTCTCTCTTCTTCGTCATCCTCCTCTTCTCTTCTTCCTCTCTGATCCTCTTCTCATCTAGCTCCTTCTTCCTTATTTTCTCTTCCTCCTTTTTCTTCTTCATCAATTCTGCTTCCTCCCTCATCCTCTTCTCTTCCAGCTCCTTCTTCATCCTCTTCTCTTCCTCCTCCTTCTTCATCCTCTTCTCTTCCTCCTCTCTCTTCATCATCATCCTCTTCTCTTCCTCATCCTCCTCTTTCTTCTTCATCCTCTCCATTTCCTCCTCCTCCTCCTTCATCATCCGTTCCAACATCCTTCTACTTTCCTCGTCCCCCTTCCTTTTTGCCTCTTCCGTCTCCTGTCGAATTCTTTCGTTGTATTTGCACATTTTCTCACATGCTCTCTCCAATCTGTCATCGGTGAGCAAATTCTTCCGCAAATCCCAATCCCATTGCCATGAACTCTTTGTTGTCTGCTCCGGGCTTTCGAATTCCAATGCCAGCCCATTTTCAGCCAAAGACAAAAGGACACTTTCTGAGCGATAAAGAGTGATTTGGCCAATTTTCTGCTGGACAGCTTCCTGCGCAATCTTCCCGCCGCTCACTTCAAACAACTAAAAATTTAAGGGATCATATTATTACCAATTTTTTTTTGAAATTAGTGGTATTTGTGGCTATTTGCATCACAGAGGCATTTATCCATCCATTGATTTCACCAAGATTTCAGAATTTCGCACCATAAAGAATACAAAATGAATGACTAATTTTTCCCAACAAGAAAAAAAGAGAGTTTTTGAAGATTTTCTAAGGGTGCAAACGTCGTCAAGAGGAATATAGGACGAGGGCTCGTCGTAAGGGTGTCAAGAGAGTTCGTATTAGGGAGGGGGACATATTTAGCCCAACAATCGAGTTCTAGGTGGAACCTTTCATATGTCATGTGGACCCTATCGGGAACGCTGGCATTGAAAACCCCAAAAATTAAAAAAAAAGTTCTGAAATTCGGGACCCAGGTTCGGGATTGGTTACATAGGCATTTTGATTCCGAATCCCGGATAAACCGACTTCAATGTATGTACTGCTCCAATAGCTTCTCCGCTGCTCGAAAATGATCTGAATGGGCCTTGTGGGCATTTCCATGCCCACATCCGCCACCACTAAGCGCGTCTCATCAGATTGCTTTGCCTCCAGACGATGGTATACAAAGTCGGGCATGTCCAGGTGTCGCAGACATGGCGGAATCAGACCGGAGCCAGCAGACCTTGCCTCCCATAAGGCGGCTGCGATTGCGGCACCCTTGACGGCAGCAAGGCCCGGAGGGATCGCATCCATTTTGATGAATGTTGTATCCGGCAGATGACACTTTAGCAGTTCAGAGACCTATTAAATTTATTATGCAATTTTAAAATAGTACTATATTTTAATTTTAGATCACATCGGAGAGGAAAGCTTAAAAAGCGAAAAATAATTTTTGCTTTTTAGTAGCCTTTTCTCTAAAGAATAAAAAATAATTCTTCGATAGAAAATCTCAAAGTCTACTAAGTTACAATAAAAATGATCCAGTCCTCATCCTAAGTCGTTCCAAAAATGGTATCAAAAAGATCGTTATAAAAGGTATCAAAATAAAATGAAAAAACACATTAAAAAATTATGAGTAATTTACTGTATACTGCAGCCGCCAGAGCAAGGCCGAATTGCATGATCTCCATAGTTTGAATGTGTTTATTAAAACGAAAACATTTTTGGATTATAACTCGGTTCAAATTAAACATAGAGAAATGATTTGATGTGGAAAGATAGAACTAATTATTAGCTACAAAATGAGGCTAAATTTATCCGAATTGGCCAAGTCTAAATAATGTTATAGTCAAAATAATCATCCGTGCCGGCACTTTTTTGGAAATTGGACGATACGTGTGATATTTTGGCATAACTTTTTTTAGACTAGGCCTTTTTAGATGAGCTTAGGCTCATTTTGTAGCTAATAATTAGTTCTATCTTTCCACATCAAAATCATTTCTCTAGGTTCCATTTGAACCGAGTTATAACCCAAACAATGCTTTTCGTTTCAATAAACACACTCAAGCTATGGAGATCATGCAATTCGGCCTTGCTCTTTTTAATAAATAAAAAGGCAGAAAATTTTATAGAAAAAATTCCTTAAAAGATCGAATAATTTAAAAACCAGGGAAACTGGAAACCTTTTTCTGGAGAATTTAATTTACAAAAAGTAAATGAGTATGATAGAGAAGAACAATAATTTTAAAATAAATTTTAACAAATTATTTGTTGGCGTAATTTTGACTTTTCTATGATGCAATAATGACCAGAACAATAACCAGCCCATTATTGCTAAAATTTTATATATGAAAAGCTGAGAGATCTCCATTTGCTCAATGTAGAAGTGATTCAAATAAGCTAATTTTATCCAGGAATACACAAAAATTAAGTGTCATACGGATCTCCTCCAGCTCATCGCAAATTAACTTTTATGAAACTGTGAATTTTTGATTATTGCAAAGAATAGAGATTTTTTCTTTAAATCCTTAAACCTACAATGAACAATTTGGAAGAGGCGCCAGCAAGCATCACATGGCCAATTGATTTCCCTGTCGGACAAAACTTCAGCACATCGAACATCAATTTGTCCATTTTTTCGACCAAATTTGAACAAATTTCATTGAATTTGTTCCGAGTTAGGCCAAGTTTGCACGAGCCGAATTCGGCACCTGGCTCCAGCAGAATACTGGAATTGGAAAAATTTTACACAAGTATCCAGGCATTGATTATCTCAACAATAAGTCATTAATTTAATTCTAAATAAATCGCCAATAAGTGCATCTTTAGCTATAGTCTGTTGTTCAAAAAATTTCTTTTCTTAATCAATTAGTTATTCTGAATCTTGTAATTTTTAAGATAAAACCAAATCTGCCGTCAGTTGAGGTAACCCGAACCCGATTATCATGAAAAAATAAACTCTTTAAAAGATGTGAAAATCTTGAGGATCGAACTTGACACAACCTATAAAAATTTCATTTAATTTAAATTATAACTATTGGGACCTCAAGTGTTGGATCCTCAAGTGTCGGCTAACCGCAAATCTGACCTGACTTTCTCCAACTCCATTAGTCCCGCTTTGGCTTTCTCCGCTTCTTTTCGCAATTTGCCTTTAAATACTTTTTCTCCTTCCGGATCTCGTGCCCATCCTTTGCGCAAGTTGTCAAATTTCTCTTTGTATCCATTTGATGATAAATATTTTATGAATGCATCCACCAGACAATCCGTGAAGGATTCGCCGCCAAAGTCGAAATATCCATCCGATTGACACAATTTTGGCGTTTTTGGTGTTTGATAATTCGCAAATTCGAATATTGAACACTAAATAGGAAGGAAGGTAAAAGTTATAGGACGAGGATGGATAATATGACGGATGAAAAATCTAATATTCGAGGGGCTAGCACCGCTTTTTAGCATCAGAGATAAATACATTTCCCTCCCCCACCCCACCTATTGAGGTTTGAGACCCAAATTATCCCGAGAATCGAAACCGATTTTTACCGCGAGACGAGACTTGAACCCGAGACCCGAGAGTGAGACTTGTCCGAAAATTTAACTAAAAATTTCAGACTAATTCAGACTCTTATAAGCAAGCTAACCAGAGACAAATCTAGATTCGAGACTCTCGGACACCATTACCCCCTTTCCGAGATTATACTTAGGGTGTAACATAAGTTCTGTCGCATGTTCATTGATTTCATAAAAATATTTTTTAAAAATCAAGTAAATTCCAACCAAACCTTGATATATCCACTATTATTATCAATAATATATTGCAACTTTTTGGGCAAAAGAACAGAGACCTTGACTTAAAATTCAAGGAGCTAAATAGCAAAATACAAATTGAGGTCATTTTTGACATGGTTAAAATGGATTCAATTTTTCTATAAAATAGAATTGGCTAAAGAATCCATTCATATGTTATTCTGATAGAGCATATTTGTTTAGTATTCCTAGCAATAATGAGCTTCCTAAGCTATCTATTCATTATTTTTTTCTAGGTCATTTTGGAAGCACTGATTTTTAGACAAACGTCCAAAAAATTATTCCTTCAGAAAAGTTATAAAAACAAACAAGGAAAATTGAATTTCTGATATATATTACTTATCTATGCACCATTATATTGAATCATAATGATTTGGTCATCTGAAAAGGTCTCATAGCTGAGCTTCTCATTTTGACCCTAAAAATGCCATAAATTTTGAGGGGTTTTGTCGACCTCATATTACCCCCTTTTCATTTTTCTAAAATTTTTCTTTTTTGCGCCATAAAAGAGGGTCCTTTGGCCTATCTTTTTCCATAATTTTTTATTTTCCATCTTTATGAAATCTTTCATTTTGAGACCATCGAAAAAATATGGTCAACTGTCGAATTTGGGTTTATTTACTTAAAAAATCATAATTTTTTAAATCAGTGGAAAGAATTGGTTTTACTAGTAAAAATGATAGAAAACAATTTGTTCTACAAAATAAAAAAGAGAGAAATTGATTTGGAAAGGAAATAACAAAGTTATGAATTTTTTAATAAGCCGCTATAAACATGCGACAGAACTTATGTTACACCCTAAGTATATTATATACGAGATGCATTACTTGACAAATACTAATAATCAGTATCCAAGTAAGTATTGGTGGTATTAAAAAAGCATTTATAGATTGATCCCGTCCTAATTGTAAAAGGAAGAAAAAAACAATGTTTATGTAGAACTACATACCTCGGTGGTTCTGGCACCCATGGAAAAGACAAGTACAGTGCCTTCCGCATAAGCTCCAGTATTAAGACGAAATGCCAGGGCAGCGGCTGTGCTCTGATTGATGAGTTTTGTATCCAATCCGGCAATTTTGGAGGCTAAAATGGTGAATATGAAAGTTTGATCGCATTAATATAGGTAGTTCCAAAGATGTGTTCAATTTGCGACCCATTAACTCGATTCAAATGAAACATAGAGAAATGAGTTTGGTGCAGCGTTTTTCTGTTCCAGGATTTTTCAATCTGTTCTGTTCCTGTTCTGTTCTTGAAAGTCGGAACAGAAAATCTGTTCTGTTCCTGTTCCAAAATTTTTCTGTCTGTTCTGTTCCTGTTCTGTTCTCAAAATTTGGAACAGAACAGGAACAGAACAGGAACAGATTAAGCAGGAACAGACAAATCTGTTCCTAATCTGTTCCAATGGAATTTTTACTTCAAATTTTGCTGAAATATTTCGAAATTATCTGTCCTTTGCCTAAATTATTAAGATCAATTTAAAAATAGAAATTTTAAATTTTTATTTTTAGAAAAATTTCAATTATTAAAAATTAAAAAATGAAGTTTTTTAATTGGGAAAATTTTAAAGAAATTTTTAAAAATTTAAGAAGTCGGTGAAAATTTAGATAAAAATTTTAGATTAAAATTCCTTTAAGAAAATTGGTCAATTTTTCAGATGTATTAAAAACTTCTGATTTAAANAAAGTCCGGACCCAGATCCGGACTTTAGAAGCATCCTCGACAGGGACAGTTCACCTTTTCTTAGGGGGTGGCGGCGGTCCCGATAGGGACCGCCGGAGAAAATTTTGGGAATTTTTGGCCACTTTCATAAGAAAATTGACCTTTTTTGAGGAAAATTTTTAGAAGGAAACTTTATATATTGTATGTATATGGTGAGGGTGGCGGCGGTCCCGATAGGGGCCGCCGGAGAAAATTTTGAGAATTTGGCACAGTTTGTTGAGAAAATTGGTCAATTTTTTCTAATTTTCCTCCATTTCCTCCCGATTTTCCACCCTCCCTAAGAATTCCCCGTACGGGCCCGTATCCGGGTCCGATCTCCAACTGAGACATATATAAATAAAAATTTTTGAAAATTTAGAATTGGAAAAATTATTTAAAAATTTTCGAATTCTATGAAAAAATTTGGAAAAATTTCTGGTGAGTGAAAATTTTTAAAAATTGAGGAGTTGTGGGGAAAATTTTGAAATTTTGTCCGGTTTTCATAAGAAATTTTCAGAAAAATCGGTGGTTGGAACAGATTAGGAACAGATTGGTCTGTTCCTGCTTAATCTGTTCTGTTCCTGTTCTGTTCCTGTTCCTGTTCCACAGATTTACAATCTGTTCTGTTCCTGTTCTGTTCTCAGAGCGTGGAACAGAACAGAACAGGAACAGGAACAGAACAGGAACAGAACAGATTAAGTCGGAACAGAAAAACGCTGGTTTGGTGTCAAAAAATAGAGCGAAAATTTAACTACAAAATGAGCCCGCTCAGGGTGGTGATTTTACCTTATTTTTAAGGCATTTGCCTTAAAAAGGGGGTCCTTGTTATATTTTTGCCTTAATTCCTTCATTTGTCTTATTTTTAATTGTTTGTCAAAATTAATTATTTTTGACTTAGAAAATTGGACAACTGATCAAAATCTTGGTCAATCTTCTCATGGAAAATGGCCCAAATCCTCAAATTTTTTCCGGCGGCCCCTATCGGGGCCGCCGGCACCCCTCTCCATGTTAAAATTCCTTCCAAAAAATTTGCCTCGAAAAAAGTTAATTTTTTAATGAAACTCAGTTTGAAACAACTATAAAATTGAAACTCATCAATTCACTTGTCTCTATCAAATTAAATCCCGATTTTTAATGTTCTCAAGCTTATGATCTCTTCCTTTCCAACCCAGAATTGCTCAAAAAAGTGTCATCAGCAGAGAAATAGCAAGTATAAATTTATTTTTTTATCTGTAACATATGTTTTAAAGCATTTTAAAGAGCACCTTATTTTACCTTATTTTTGAAAAATTTTGCCATAATTTTGCCTTATTTTTTAAAGCCGGCGCCTTATTTTTGGGGTTTGGAAAGGGTCACCCTGGCCCGCTCGAATGGATCAATCAATAATTATGGCCAAAATATCATGAATTAATTAATGCAAATAATTATGGCCAAAATATCATAAATTTGGCCAAATTTATTGTTTTGGACCATAACTTCCTTCATAGTGGTCCAATTCGAGCAAGCCTAAGCTCGTTTTGTAGCTGATTTATTGCTCTATTTTTGACAGTAAATTCATTTATCTAGGGTTCGTATGAATCAACTTATAGCTAAAGCCGCGTTTCGGGGCCACAAATGTCGTACAATCATTTCGGGTTTCGAACGGGTGCACCTTGTTGTAGCATCTGACGATGTGCCGTTCCGGCCATTGAGGGCACCGTAATCACTGCGCGAGTAACTGGACATCCAAGCTCGGACTCGGCCATCAGTTTGATACCATTCAAAATTTCTGCAAATCCTTTTGAAATTTCAATTTCCTTTTCAATATTTTACACTGACCTCCAACCACTTCAGAAACCGAGAGTTTGAATTCATTATGTCCTGCCCGAATAACATAGTATTGGTCAATTCTTCCTTCATGAAGTTTTGCATGAATATTCGCCCCATCACTTCCATTTGCAGCTTTACTTGGATAANNCAATGATAAAAATTTGTGAAATAAAAACAACAATATTATTGTATTTTTCGGTTAGTCAATATTTATATTAACCCCATTTTTTATCCCCTTAATTGTTACTTAACAAGTAATGAGATTTTCCCAGACACTAAAAGCCAAGATATGTAGCTCTAAACGACAACTATAGTGCTTGTCACCATGATTTTCACTTTGGAAGAAAATTTTAGATGGAACTTGGCTTTTGCTTGCCTCTTTGCCGGTGCGCGTTATCCAAAAATTCAATTGTGATTCAATTTTTGGGTCCTAAAAGGAATTTCGAATCTTTGCATTACTCTCATATTTAGGGCTCGGAAAAATATCCAAATGGATAGTTTTTTGCGGAGACTCAAAATGGCTTGAAAATCAAATAAAAAGAATTTATAGCTTGATTTGGGTTCAAAAAAGAAACTTTTATATGGATATTTTGGACTTTATATGGATATTTTCGAGGATATTTTGCCATTTCTAGGAAATTCTTAAGCAAAATGCAATAAAATCCGAAATTTTCAAATTTTTGAATTTTTTGCATAAAATTTATTTAAAATTAAAAAAGTACAAAATGACATCACTGGTCCAAAAAATACAAATCTTTTTATAAACGTACATATTAGCTTTCAAAAATCGGGACCCCTCAAAAAATACATCTGGTAACCCTGAAATAAAATGATAAAATGGTGCCCACTATCAAAAGTTGCTGCGTTTTTTTAAATCAGAAAAGATTATAATATTATTTACTAGATATTCGTTATTTATTTATTTTATCAATATTCGATATGTTTACCAAAAATGATATTCGATGGGTTATTGTCAAGTGCATCAGCGCCAATTTTGTGTGTATAATTTGGTTCTGTGATAGTGAAGGCAGTCGGTATACCTAAAAGACCAAAAAATAAAATGAATTTGAGGAATTTGTCTGATCAGTGATCACCTTCAAAGGAATTCCCGATCGGCACAATTCTTGGCTGCTTAAGGCCCTGGTATTCAGCTCGGCCACAACGGATGTTTGTGGATCCAAGGTCAATGCCGATCACTGTTGGTGACATGGAATGAGAAAATACCTAAAGGGATTAAGGTACATATTAGGCAAACATAGAACCCATAATTTATTTTAATTTATTATGTCAAAAATTTCAATTATACTGTATTCCCTCTAATATAAAGGTACCTTCTAATATAATCTAATCTAATATAAAATACCCTTTTATAAGAGGGAATATGGTAGATATACAAAAAAAGGTGCCTCATTGTTAGGCCATTCGAGTCAAAATGGGCGTTAGGTCATCAGGGCCAAAATTATGGCATCAGGGCCACGTATGTGGATGTATTATAAAAACTCAAATTTTTATATCAAAAAAAATTTAAAATTGACTCTCATGAAGGGTCTCTCATGATAAAGTCCGAGTTCCTATCATCTCTTGTGTTTGTTTTTATAGTAAAATGAAAAAGAGATATGGTTATCTCTTGTGTTGGTGGCTTTTACTTTTTAGTATCTCTTTGGTCATCTTCATCTCTGCTCTGCTGCTGTCGAGTCATTTATTTGCTTCATTCTGCATTTTTTGAATCAAAAAATGGCGCGAAACTTTCAGTGAATAAATCCCATACCGTGGGATGCTCTAGCCCAGGGGTCGCATATTTTTTTTCCGAAAAAAAGCATCCGAGACCCTAAAAAAAAGCATTTCGCTGGGGCAATTGCTCGAAAAAAAGCATAATTTTAAAAAACATTGTAAATCTCTCTGTAACAAATGTAAATAAAAAATTTTAAGGTAAAATGATGCAAATATG
>LDKF01003078.1:8152-22819 GCA_001026735.1 Rotylenchulus reniformis | reverse complement strand
TATTTATAAAGAATTTATCACCTTTGAGTTATGAGTTTTTTTGGATAACGCGCAACCTGCCACTTATTGAGTTATGAGCTTTTTTGGATAACGCGCAACCTGCCACTTATTGAGTTATGAGCTTTTTTGGATAACGCGCATTATGAGCTTTTTTGGATAACGCGACAGCACCATAACAATCTCCACGAGTATCATGCCCAGGTTTATTATAAAGCCACTGGCTGTCTACGCACAAATGATTATATTATTGTAATGTATCAGTGTGTAGGACCTTCATTATTCAATAAAATCAACTTCAAAATTTTGTATTTCTTATAGATTTTTTAACATGTAAGCAAATTTTTGTCTGATTTCATTTAATAATTCAATCTTAAGAATTATTAGTATACACAACCATTTTTCATTTCTTAATTTTCTGCATTTTATTAACCATTAAAAAAGAAAAAAGGAACTAAAAATAAATTAACTGAAAACGAGTGAAAAAAATAAAATACAATGGAAATAAAAGCTTATGACATGCATATATGTTTTTAAGACATCCATTATAATAATACTTATTCTTATTTAACATATAAAAATAAAATAATATAAAAAGTCTTCCAATGTAAGAAAAATCCTATAATTAAATCATATTGAAATTAAATTTAATAAATAATAAATTATTATTTTTTATCGATTCAAAGAAAAAATTATTTAGTTAATTTTTAGTGAATTTCACTTGGGCAGAAAGCCAAATTACGAATTGTATCCAAGGATTTAAAAAAATAAATTTTTTTGAACACTATTCAAAAATTTAATTTTATTAAAATATAGAAAATTATAAAATCTCAACCAATTAATAAATATTTTAAGATCAAAAATAATTATAATAAAAAGAATTATTATAAATAAAATTATAAATTAATAAAAATTAAAAATTTAATAAGAAATAATAATAATATATTATTATAAATTTTAATTCAACAGTTAAGAAATAAATAATTTATAATTGGTTAAAATTTTAAATGCAAAAATAATATTATTGTTTTTCAATTAATAATGAAAAGATTAGAACATAAAAAAGTAAACTGCTAAAAATATTAGAAGACAAAAAAAAGCCATATAAATCTACAATGTGAAAAAAAAATAAAATTACTAAATAAGAAGTTAAAGAAAAAATCAAAAAATAATTCATCATTTATAAAAGAAGATATTTTAATTTTAAATATTTATTAGAATTTTTATATAATAATTCCATATAATTTAAATTATAAATACTATATTGATCATTTTATTTAAAATAAATTTGAATAAAAATTTAAGTTCATTTTTTGCCAAATTGATCAAATTTATTAAACTTATCACAAAATAATAAAAATAATAATAATTATTTTATTAATATTATTTATGGTTTAAATTAATTTTTGAAATCTAAACTTTTGAGTTCCGAATTTATTATTGTTGAAATAGCTCTTAAAAATAAAAAATTAACTTAATTGAATTAAATTAATATACATTGAATAAAGATATTTCTATTTTACAATGACACAATTTTTTGTAATAAATAATGTTATAATAAACAAAAAACACTGATAACGCAAAAGTAATTAGTGCATTTTTAAAGATAATATAATTCTAACAGACATAAATTTAAATTTTTTTAAATTCAAAATTTAATGAATATTAATCAATTTTATATTTAATAAAATAATTAACTAACAAATTATCATATAATCTAAATTTGTTACTTCTTAATTATCAATTATAATACTTGAAATAGCATAATCAATTTTAATTGCATTTTAATAAATTGCTTAAATATTTTATTCTTCCATATAACTTCTGTCGTCCACCTGACTTTGTATCGGCTCAATTCACCTGCGTTTAAGTTACGGCGCAAAAATTCCAGTGGTCTTGTATTCGAAGAAGAAACGGACAAGCAACAAGCAAAAAAATGTGAAGTTGACTTCAAGTTAGCTATTAATACAAATATTTATAAATGTATATCTTTTAATATCACATAAGAAAGCTCGGAAATAATAATAAATATAAAGGATTTAATTTTTAATTTTTATTGATCAAAATGATATTTTCTAAATTAAAACATCATTTTGGAAAAGATAAAATTGCCTCATTTTTTGTGGCTTAAAGTACTAAAAAACTATTTTAAATCAGATATATAATGTAAGTAAAATTTTTAAATAAATAAAGAGTGTACTTGTAAAAATGAACTCAAGAACATAGAGAACATAAAGAAAATTTAAAAAAATTATGTATATAATAAAAGTACGGTATGAAAGTTAAATTAAATAAATAAAAAAATTTAAGTTATTCTCATTATCATTGTATCATAATAAATTTATAATGAATAAATATATAAAATAAAATTAAAAATACCAAAATAATAGAATAATATATTAATGTAAGATATTTAAATGAAATCAAAAAAAGGTATCAAAAAATAAAAGGATTTAGAATTTTAGAATGAATTATATAAGCTATTTAATTTATAGAAGGAAATTTAAAAAATTAAATTTTTTTATCAATGAAAAAAATTTTTATAAGAATTCTTATAAAAATTATATCCAGTTCTTTTGATCATTTAAATAAAGTAAAGTAAGCTAAAAACAAAATTTTACATTGCACAGCTCATCGTCTAAATTTGTGTGTTTCAGATGCATAAAAGTTTGAATGTTAAAAAATTATCAACTTTTATTTAAATAAAATTGCTAAGGGAGAAATATAATATTGTAGTTAATAGAATTTTTACCTAAGAATAATTGAATTTTTGAATAAAAAAGGTTATTTTAATAAAAAATTTAAATAATTATTAAGTAAAAAGCCGATAAAAGTGCTACTTAATAGATGATAAAGGCTTTTATAGATGAAAAGCTTACCCGGATGGAGAATGATTTAACACTCAAATAAGGAAGGATTTTAATTGATTTGATTCGTAAAATTTTCACTGAGAAAACTATATTCAAATATTAACCAATAAAATTATTTTTAACTATTCGCAAAAATAAAATAATTATAAAAATGTATCTGAATAATCAAAAATGCATATAATAACCGGTGATATTCACATTAAATCTTAAAAAAGGCTAATCGATGGAAATTTAAATTAGGTTATCTTGGATTAATATTTTTAACCAATAAAAATGAAGGATATTTAACAAAATAATTTAAACCTTTTAAAGAAGTCTTTTATTTTCGATAAAAAATAATTTTACCAAAAATTAAAATTTTTTATTTGTATATAATGCTTCCCACAAAATTAAAAATATATAAAATAAGAAAATAAATTATTTGAATAAACTTTAAAAAATATAATATGTAGAAAACGGAAATTGAATTAATAATTTTAATAAAGTGAACAATCATAAATTTGATGAAAGGAATAAATGAAAATTCGCTAAATTAAATAATGAATAGCATTTTAAGAAATAATTTTAATTTAAAAATTTCTCATATACCTTGTAAAATAAATAAATTAGAAATGATCTATATTATTAATAAAAAAGTTCTTTTTTTTATATGAAATACCATCATAATTATAATAAATGCTAATAAATAAATAAAAGAAACGATCATTTTCACCAATTAGCAATCAGTAGATTTAAAATTTTAAAATATAAAAAATTCAATCATAATTTTTTAAAAAGCTGCCTTAATAATTAAAGCAAATTTCATTTATTACTATTATAAAGGAGCTTAGTACCAAAGTTACTGAGTTAATAACTTTTAGTGAGATATCTGCTGTCGCATGGAATGTGAAAGAGCTTATAAATAAATGTACTGGTTAAATAATTAATTAAAAACCAGAATAAAATGTACTACGATCAAAAACAGATCTTTAAACCTGTAGCCTTTGTGATAAATTTAATGAAACAAAAATTTTTATGCGAAATATCTGCAGAAATATTGATTATAATTATATTTATGTTATTTTATTTATAATTTATCTTTATTCTAAATTTTATAAGATATTTATAAATATATTCATCTGATTATTATATGAATTAACAAAAAAAGAAATAAATTTTAGAAAGAAATTTTTCTAAACGATGTTTTTAATCTTAAAAGATTAAAGCGGAATTTGTAAAATGCATTCGATTTTTGACCAAATGGCATTCATGATTATTATAAAAAATGATTGAAAAACTGATTACTACCAATATACTAGATATATACTTCACCATAACGAAGTCCTGCAAAATTTACAAGGAGAAGCCGGTTGGAGTAAGGAATTTAAAAACAAATCAAAGACCAATATATTATAATGAAATAAGATATCGAAAAGAAAGTTATTAATAAAAAAAATACAACTAACTGTATGATAAAAATAAAATAGTAATTGAGCCTTATCCTGTTCAACCGAGTCAATAGTTTTTCTTAATATTAATTCTTTAGGATAAATTTATTCTTTATTAATTCCTTAAAAAGCATCTTTTGTATATTATATTTAAAAATATCTGTACCAAAATATACCAAGCAATTATAATTATATAAATATGCAAAGAAATTTAGTTCTCATCGAAATACCTATGTGTAATGGTAAATAATAATAAAATATAAAATAAAAAATTATTTTATAACATATATTTCTTAATAAAATATCAGAACCATTTAGACCAATATATTTTTATGTTGATGTATCATCTACATATAAGATCTGCTAAAATAACAGTATGAATAAAAATTTATTATTATAAAAAAATTTAACGATTGTAAATAATTTTTAAATTGAACAAAAATTAATAATTAGAAAAAAGCGGATTATTGTTATCTTTCTTTTTAGAAATTTATTTTATAATGAATGAAGAAATGGTTCAGTAGAAATGATGTGCTGTTGATAATTGTTCCTAATTTTATTTACTAATGGAATAATGTAAAAAAATTTAATGAGTTTGAAAAATATATAAAATTTACACTAAATGATGGTACCCAATGGAATAAAAAATAAACAAAATATTTTTTCTTATTTATATTATAGATAAACAAAATATTTTACATAAGAAATTAACAATAAGAAATGCAATATTAAGTGTATAGGACACAATAACATTAAAAAAATTATTAGGTAAATGATATATGAAAAAAGTTTTAAACGAAAGAAATCCTGCGTTTTTCATCTCTTTTAAAAATTACTTCAAATGATATTTAAAATAGAATATAAATTTAAAAAACATTAAAAATCAGAATACTGACTCATAATATATCTATATGATGTATCTAAATGTAGATATGTTTAAAAATTAAGAATTAGTAAAAATATTATTTAGAACTCTTATTGGTTAGAAATAATTAATTTAAAAATAGAAAATATCCATTATTCGTTTCTTATAACAAAATGAATAAAATAAAATGCATTAAAAATATTTTAGTAATTTATATTTATTGATATTGGGGTGAGGAATAAGTTCTGTCATAGTAGAAGGAAATTTTTAAAATCTTAATTTTTCAATTCGTAAATCGTAACCATATATGAATTTGGTATTAAATGAAAGCCTGAAGTCTCTTGATTCATATAAAATTTCTTAAAAAAAATCCAGCTTAAATTTTTCCTTTCGAAAAATTTTCTGTAATAAGATGACTCGATGTGTAGAAATCCTTATCGGTTTAAAATTATTGAAAACGCAGAGAAAAATGAAAATGAATGTCAGGCATAGACAATTAAATGTGGAGAATTTGAATCTAATCATAAAAAATTGAACAACCATAAATTTTAAGGTGTTTCGAGGCCTTCAATGAAGTGGTTAAATTTTATTATTTGTCCGAAAATCATATTTTTCCGGCAAAATAAAATTTTTTAATCATTTGTTTTTACTCATTGCTTCTAACTCTATCAAATAGGGAATAAAGTAATCAATAAAATTGATTTTGCTCAAAAATAATTTTTTCCACCATATTTTACTGAAGCGATTTTTTAGAAAAATTGAATTTAAAATATTTTTTATATTTTTTTAATGTGTTATTTATCCGATAGAGCTCGGCGAGCTGAGTATTTTTCTGGCTAAATCAATCGAAAAATACACCTCTGAAAATATGGTAGCATATTGGTTCCGAAAATGCTAAATAATTGAATTTGTGGAAAATTTTACATAGCCCCCCTTTGAAATCTTCGGTTCGTTACGCCCGTGCTTAATTAAGAGCCTGCCGAAGGCCGGCTCTCATTTGTGTTCGAATCCAGGTTGAGCAAGGGTGGGAAAATTTAAAATCGATATAAAAAGTTAAAATCCAGATAAAGCTTGCTTCTTTTTATTTTTATAAAATTCCCCATATTTTTCTGAGTAGAAATGCTTTTTATACCTATCGATTTGGTTTAAAAATAAAAAAGTTTTCGAGAATAGAAATAATTAAAATTTTAATTAAAATTAATAAAATGTAAATATGATAATTTATTTATTAAAATATTGAACAATAAAAGAAATATTTCATTCAAAAATTATATTATATAAAAAAGGTATTCTACTCATATAGCAATGGAATAAATATAAAAAATTTAACTAGCAGCATATAAATTCTTTTTATAAATAAAAAGAATTAAAATAACGGTAATAATTAACTATTTTTATCCACCAATAAAAATTAAAAAATAAAACTGATATTAATTGAAGAAAATTTAATAGATTTCAAGATATAAATATATTTTGCATATATTCAAATTAAAAGAAAAGAGAAAAATAAATAAATTTAATAAAATGGAAAGCTAATTGAAAAATAATATTAATTGCGATTAAAATAATTGAAAAAATATATAGAAAATACTTGTTCCATTAAGTAAAATAATTAAAACTGGCTTATTGAAGACTATAATTGTAACTTAATAATAAAATCAAAACTTCTCATACATAAATACAAAGAATCAAATAAAATTGGAATATTATGCATTTTAATTTTAATATATTTTAATTAATCGAGACATAGATCAATGTCTTAGTACGTCTTATATGAGGGACATTACGTCTAAGGAATGAATGAATCTTCAATATTTAATTATTCTATTCAATAATTTTTAAAAATATTTAAAAACTTAATAAAAATAATTGTTTTATTACTTGGTTTGTTACTTTCTTCGATAAACCATAATATCCAACTATATTAAATTAGAATTAATTAATTTGAAAGGAAATGTTATATTTTTTAAATTTTAATTTTATTGAACAAACATACTTCTTAGATATCCTAGATATCCTAGATAGATGGATGGTAAACGCGAAAACTGAAATAAATTTAATTTCTTTTCTGATAAAGGATAGTATTTAGAGCATAATTAGTATAAAATTTTATTTTTGAATGTGATATTTAAGAATTACATGTGAAACAGTAAAATTATTATGAAAATAAATAATATATTAATATAAGATGAAAAGATTTAAAAAAATTTATAAAAATTCATAAAAAATTATATATTTAAAAAATATTATTAAGCAGATTTTTGAGTGCACACTTGTCATCGTGATGCACTCAAATAAGCTGTAGTAAAATGAATAATAAAATTGGCAGCATGAAGATTTTAAAGTAAATAATAAAATATGGATTTATATAGGAATAAGCGAATAAGTCGTATTATGTTAACCGATTATGTTAATGTAGAAAAAATATATAATATTTTAGAAAAAAAAAAGTTTAGCAATAAGAATTACTATTAAAAAATTTAAAAAGGAATCAGATAATAAACTGTAACTTGTAAAAATAATTTTATAAGAATTACTATTAAAAAATTTAAAAAGGAATCAGATAATAAACTGTAACTTGTAAAAATAATTTTATACAATGTTTAAATTTTTTTATTTTGGTGAAAAAGAATAATTATTTTTAATTATCAAAAATATTGAACAAAATTTTTTTATCATTCATTTTAATTAATATTCAAAAATAAATATAATCCATTGATGATTCAGCTTCCAGAGCTCACTTTTTAAAAATAAACAAAGGATTACTATTTATTCATTACTATTCATTTTTTCTTATTTTTATTGAAAAATGAATTAATGATCTATCATTTCAAAACAAGTGCATATTGATTAACTTTATCAATTTATTTGAAATCCTCAAAAAAATAATAAATTTAAATTTAGAAGTAAATTATTAAAAAATATAATAAATGAGCAAATTTAAAAATAAATCATAGAAATACATATCAATTAAATAATTATGTTATTCTAATAGAAAATTGATATTATAATTCATTTAATGACTAGGACCTTTATCTGCAATAAGTTTCATTGCTTATTATATTTTTAATAAATTAAAAAAACCACTTGGCTTATAATCATAATAAAAATGAAAAAATTAAAGACCATCCTCATCTCTCCATTTTCTCTAGTGACGGTCAGCTCGACGATTGTTCTATATATCTTGAGGAAATGTTACCGGGCGTAGCGTTGCGCCAACATTGGTTCCAGCACTATTTCCATCCGGAGTGCACAGATAATAAAATAATTAAACATATATATATTTCAAATAAAAGGAATAATCAATAAGAATTATTTAATCAATAATTATTTAAATTAATAAAAATTATCAATTACAATTAAAATCTTTTTACTAATTGTTATCACTAAAAATATTTATAAATTTTTATTTATTTTCTAATTATTTTTTATAAATATACAATATACAAAAAATAAATATACATTAAAACAAAAAAATACAATAAACAATTTTTAATAAATATTAAAAAATTTTTATTTTAAGTTTAAAATTATATAATGCTTAATAAAAAAAGAAATTTGGCTAATTCTTAATTTAATATTATATAATAATCTAAGTGAATGTATATTAAATAAATATTATATAAAATAATTCTATAATATCAAATTATATATATAGTAAAGGAATAAATATTTATTAATAAATCTTTTATTAAAAATGTATTTTTCTATAAAAATAGGATGCCCTAAAATTTTTACATTTTTTTCATATTCAAGTATATAATCATATTTATTTCATAATCGCAAAATTTTAAATTTTATTATTTAATACTTAATAAGCGCTTTAGTTACAATTAAAAATCAAATAGATAGTTTTATAGTTTTTATATAAAAATTTTATTATTTGAACAGTCTTCCGCCATCCTCTTCGGAGGGAAAACATCATTTCTCGCCATCAATTCTGCAATTCTACCACAGAAGAACCAAGTCGGATTCCACTCATAGAGCGGCTCAATAAACTCATCCAGCTGAACATGGAAACTATAGTTTTCTTTATAAAAATAAATTATATTAAAAATATTATCAATTAAAAAATAGTATTAAAATTGAATAAATATTTTTAATATTTCAATTATGTAATTATTCGTAAAATAATAATATAATAGTAGAAATTTTAAATTTTTTTTTATAATAATAAATATAAATTTATTGATGAAATTCTTTCAGTATACAAAACTACAGGGTGACACAAAGGTCCTATTACATAGTAAATTATAAATTACTTTTTTATTAATTGATCAAATTACAATCAACTACTGTCAAAAGATGCGCAACAATATGAGGTACAAAATTATAAATTAACTTTCAAAGTATTCGCTCTTAGCCCAGAATTAGAGAAAAAATTGTGCGGAAAAAATTACAGCGCTGCGCCGCAGCTTTTTTTCAGGATTTTTGACCATTACTCTAGGAAAAGCCGAGCTAAACGTCACCGCTCTTTTGTGAAACATAGCACAGGCCCTGGCCTCCAAAATAGCCCAGATAGAATAATTCATCAGGTTCAGGTCGAGATAATAGGGGACCATTCTTGAGATGATATGAACCCGGGCAAATGAGTCCGACAACACCCGTAAACTTCGTGGCTTTGTGGATAGCGACAAAAAGCAATTGAAAATTCTCTGTTTGGGCCAAAAAGTAGCCCATAGAAAGAGGTTTCAAAATGCCTATGAGTTTCAAAATGCCTATTTGTCGATTTTGATCCCTTGGTAGGCGAAAATCAGGGTTTTTTGCTAATGGGAGAAATTCTGACCCAAATAAAATGTTATAACAACTTTTTGAAATAACTGGCAAAACGATCAGAAAGTACAGGTTATTCTGCCCATGTCCATCATTTTAAGAATAATGATATGCCTCAATTGTGAAAAATATTTCGTCCGGGAAAAGGATGGGGGTACCTGCGGCGCGCTTAAGGAGATGAATCTTTAGGGCCAAAATCCTTTAATTGATTCATGAGAGAACTCGCGCATTTTGGTGTTTGTAGGACCTGATATATAGTTAATTTTTGGCCATTAGCCGGACTGCTTTCCTATTGATCCCAGATTAGCATTTGACTTTTCTCTTGGAAAACTAGGGTTTGCGGGTGATTCGTTTCTTGAGTCTGATCCGGTTGTACTTGGTGTTCAATGATCTTGGTCTCCTGCTTTTTTTTGAGGTCCTCAATTGTGCCCTACTCGCTATGCATAGAACTTAAGTTTTTCCCTTTGAAAATATTTTACTGGAATTTTTTGATGATCCGATTAACCGTATACCGGGAGATACCAAGTAGGATAGAAATTTGGAGGCTCTTTTACTTTACCTGGACAATGTTATTTCCGAAATTCAAAGACTGGATTTTATAGAGAATTGAATGGGCTATTTAATAAAAAAAGTAACATACAATCTCTCTTCTCAAAGAAAGTTATGGGAAGAGAAATGAATGTAACAGGACTTTTGTGTCACCCTGTGTTTGTGTCACTATTATTAAAAAAAAAGTTGCCTTTTCAAAAAAAACAAAAAAAAATTGGGTGAATTTTTTTTGTGTTTTGGCTTTTGTTTGAGCTTCTACACTGAGTGGACTTTATGTATGAATCTAGGTTAATAAACAATCCAATAGTCTTTTAATAATCATTATTAAAAACTAGTATGTCTTGTTATATTTTATATTATTAAATATGATATCAGTTAATAAATGTTTAACATATTGCCATATTGAAATGGTATTTAAAAATAATATAGGTAATGAAAAAATTTTATTCGCAAAAATTATCCCTATAATATTATAAAAAAAATATAATTTAAAATTTGTAAAAATAATGCTTTATTTTATAATTGAGATAACTTTTCTGGTAAATCGGTCATGTATATTCGTAATCGATCATCGATATTCATATATATCAAGCATATTCGAATTGTAATAATCTTTGCAATGCACAATGCAATAATTTTTTGTCTACAACAGTATTTACTAACCAAACTTTTATCAATATGATGTAAAGAATACCATTCAATACAATGGTATTCTTTTTGATGAATCGTATTTTTTTCATTTATAATTATAACTATTGGATCAAAAACTCTGTGAATAAAATTTGGATAAAAATGATTTTTAATATCCTTGCAAAATATGGTTTTTATCTAATGAATTTTTACTGAGAATCTTATTAACACTATCTTCATTAATCCGGATATAAAAAAATTATTTATAAAAATTTATTTTAAAATATCCTACATTGTAACTGAAAAAATTAATAAAATAAAAAAATAAAGTAAAATTAATTTCAATGTAACCTCAAAGATCTACATTATAGTTTATTTAATCTTTAAAAAAAAGAATTAATTGTAATTACTTAATTTTAAAATTTTAGGAATAATTTTTTTATCAAATAACTTTTTATAATACTAAAGAAAATAAGATAATTAACAATAAAAAATAAAAATAATTTTTATATCAAACCTTAAAATTAAAATTATTATATATAATCATTATACAATATCCTGATATTAAGGTGTATTACCATGTTAGGAATTATATGAGATATAGTATATAAACAAACATTGTCCTAGGATAAAATTCTATTTGGTTTTTTAAAAGAATATAAACCGAAATATTTATTGAGAATTTTCCTTAACTTCGTCATTTGGCGACAATTATTCAACGTTGACGACAATAATGTTATTTAAGAAAAAATCATGTTAAACTTAATATTTTTAATTTTTATTTAGTAATACCTATAATATCCAACAACAATCATGTGCCCCTGCACTGATTGTATTTGTATTATAATGTTGGTATATTTTTAGTTAATATTAATTTAATTTTTAAAACAAATTAATTTATAGAAAAAAAATTAATAATTTCCAATTATAACATACAACAATATAATATTAATAAAATATTTATAGTTTAGGATAAAATTAAAGATATTCTAAGAAATATATTTTATTTATTTTGATAGTAAAAATTAAAATTTTGATAAAAAATACGTAAAAAATAAAATTTATTAATTATTTCAATTTTATTACAACTTAAAATTATTTGAACAATTATTAAACATCAAATAATTAATATATTTTTGCATTATCAATAATATAAAGAAATTCGTATATTAATATTTTCTGATCTTTACCAGATTAACTCAAATTTAACATCTATAAAAAAGCAAGATTTATATATAAATATTAAATAATTTCAACTGCTTAATGAAAAATTCAGTTATGTACTATAATTCATTAAAATTAATACAGTACACATTAAAAGGAGCGAGGACATTACACCAGCAACTGTACACTGAGCTGATTCACATTTTGAGGCAGCCGAACGAGCAACTAATATGACCGAAAGAAAGAATAATTAAAATATAATAATTTTTGTATAATCATATTTAATTGATCATTTTGTTTAAAAAATGATCCTTGAGAATTTACCATTTATGATATAGTTATAGTTTATTTTTTCCTATATTATATATGATAGGAATTAATGATACATTATCTAATATCTTATCTGAAAATGGATAGATAATTTTAAATTAAATTTAAATAAGTTTAAATTAAAATGAAGGAAAGCATAATTAATCTTAAATATCATTAGATATACTAATACAAATATAAAATTTCGAAGAAAGATACTTCTTCAGATTTAAAGAAATATATCATCCAGATGAAAAATGACATTCACTTGAGATAATGCTTCTGCGCTTCTGGAACTTCTGGAAAATAATAATTTTTAAAAAGATCAAAAGAAGGATAAACTTATGATTAAATTAAAATAAAATTTTCAAAAAATTAACTTTAGTGCCAACATTGTATTGTATATCAGGTATTTTGGGTGATATGATTAAACAACCAGACAATAATATGAAAAATAATAAATTTTATTCTTTCCGTATCAGTATATTTTTATATAAATATATTTTTTTATCAGTATATCAGATTTTTTTAATGAATTATACCTAAATTCACAAATTTTAAAAGAATATTTATATATAAAATGAAATATGAGAAAATATTAATATGTAAGATTTTTTTTATAAATGATTATAATAAAAATATAAATAATTTAAACTAATTATCAGATAATTAAAATTATCTGATAATTGGATAATTATAAATAATAGAAAATATGAATTCCTTAATAGTTGTTTAAAAAAATTAAAAAAATTATTAACCATTTATTTATTCATTAATTTTATTGTTTTAAAAATTATATTTGTAGCTTTGTGAAAGTTTATCAATATAATATTTGACGCCGAAATATTCATTCTATAATATTAAATTTTCATAGAAAATTCTATTAAATTTTCTTAAAAAAACATAGAAAAGTTAAAAGAAAGGATGTACAAATGTTACATTATACAAAAATACAGTTTTATTTATCTGTAAAATAATTTAAAAATTTCTTGATCATGAAATAATATTAATTCATTATTTGAAAATTTATAAATAATTTTAATAAATGCAGTTAAACATTACCCGTTTTCGCTCTGTGTGGCCTCTGCTTTCCAGCATTATGTTTAACTCTAAAAACTCGATTAAGATGTTCTTTACCGTTTGCTATTATAGCAAAAAGTGCCTTTGAGTTTAGATGCTGTGAATTTATAATAAGGGTTTTTTACTTTTGATTTCATGAAGTTTTTCACAAAATTCACAAGAGAAGCTGAGAAAAAATAACTGCGAATCGATAAGCCGAATAGAAATACGCTATTTTGGGACAAAAATTTAATATAGAATAAAGTTATAATATAGAAATAACATAATTAAAAAAATAAATAAAAATTAAAATTAAAAAATAACTAAGTTTGGAATTATTAAAAAATCTATAATATTATAATTATTCAAAAATTTAAAAAATTTACTTTTGTATATTTGTAGAAAAATTAATGGTATTTTTAATTAAAAATAAAAATTAAATATTTTCTCATCTGATAGTATCTAAACAACGGTGAATTTTTCATTTAACAAAACTTTTAATGAATTTTAATAGTGAAATTATAATACTTACGAAATATAAACTGGATAAAAATTCAAATATGTATTTTAAATAATGTAAAATGAAAGGAAAAAATTTAATAGAAATAAAAAATTATTAATTTTCTCTATATAGATTATAAAAATAAAGAAATTATGCATGATTTAAAATTATTTATTTTAAATTTAATAATTTCGCTATATTTAAAATAAAATTAAAAGATAAAAATAAAGATAATATAAATTAAATATATAATTTAATTTCACTTGACCATATTAAAATTTCATTTGTTATTTTATATTAATATTTTATTGAAGATTGAAATGAATTAAAATATCTAAAATTTTAATTATATAACAACTTTGGATAATCATTTGGAAGCTACAAATAAGTAATATATCTCTTGATAAATTTTAATAACAATTTAGTTTATATTCGAACATATTTTTTCAGATAATAAAAGAAAAATAGATAACAGTTAATTAATTTTTCCGTATGTGTCTTTCCACTATTTTATTATATTAA
>LDKF01003077.1:0-24368 GCA_001026735.1 Rotylenchulus reniformis | reverse complement strand
TGGAATCATCGCTGACAAAAAAACGAACTTTCAATAGCAAATGATAAAAGATATTCGTTTCAATATATAGATCATTTTTTTAAACATATGAGTTTTGGAACATTCTTTGTGGCAATGAGTGTATAATAATAATCATCATCAGTAAAAATAATAATCATCACCAAATGGTGATCGACAAAAGTGATCATAAAAGTGTGATAGATGGGATGAATGCTGTTGGTGTGATGAGAATCGAGCCATGTGAGTGATTGGAAAGGTATAAATGATAAAGCTTATTGATCAGAGTGATCAATTCCCTCTCAAATGGCAAGTTCGGCGGGGGTCACCTTCAGCTGGAAGGTGGACTTGTAGGGGGGCGGCTGTTCGGTGAGGTTGAGGAAGGGAAAGGCGGAGAAAGTGCACAGCAACTGGACACCCCGGTCAAGTCCGTCACGGTCATGGCAGCGCAGCACAAAGGTCAGACCGTGCCGGAGGGGTCCGGACACGCGCGAATCGCACAGAACGGACCACTTGGACTCGGCGAGCACTGCCTTGAAAGGGAGAAAAAGGATTTTCTAAGAGATGAAGAGAAAGAGAGGGGAAAGAATTATGGGTTGGAAAATATGGCGAACAGTGAAAAGATGCCAAAATGGATTTATAACATTCTTATCAACCCATCCCCATCCTCCCTTTTGGACCTGTAGTGGAGCGGTGGAGGAGAAAAAGCGTTGGAGAAAGGTGCGAGCCGAGAAACCAAAGGCCAAACATCGCTGAAGATGGGCCAAAGAATCGTCGTATCGGTAGAGCGAGTCTTGGCTTGTGAAGCGCAAATATTTGCGCAAAGGTCGCGCAATGCTCTCCAACACAGTTTTGGCTGCTAGTCTCGGATCCATGGGCTCCACCTGGATTGATCAGTCAATATGTTCATTTTCAAAATGTCTAAATTCGGTTATTTTCCCGCTCTAAATCCCTAAATTCCCTGTCCTTCTGCTTTTTCTTCTTGTTTTTAACCACCTTTTGAATGCCCTCCAGCCGATCTGCGCTTGCCTGCTGCACCTGCTCGAACACGTTCTCCGTGCAGCTGATCAGGCGACACTTCCGCTTCCGGAACTGCCGTTCCCAGTCGCATTCACTACGGAACATGTCGTTGTGGCGTGCCATGTGCCGGTGTGATGCAGTCTGTGAATTAAAAAAATGATCAGTCGGAATGCCAATTGATCGGTGGATCGGCCACCAACTCACTTGCATCAGAATGCGTTCCGTGGCATGGGGCAGTACCATCTCCTCGCCCCTTCCATCAATGTCGTACAGCTTGAAGCCGGCGGGGTTTGGCAGAGGCACGAAGCGGAAGCGGCCGAAGGCGGAAGAGCGCCGGGACTGTTCCAGGAAGGGATTGTGCACGGGGAAGTGGGAGTGGTAGAGGCGGAGGACGGAAACGGCGGCCTAAAGGCCAAAAAAGTAATGAGCGAAAAAAATCAAAAAAATAAATCGAGATTGTCAGTGATGTAATCACTCACCTCTTGGATGCTCATCTGGCCCAACTGGTAGGTTCGCCATTCTCCGTCCTGAAAATGGTTTAAATTTATTTCTATATTTTGTAAATTTTGCCAAATTCTCCAAATACAAAATGCGCCAAATTGTCTCCTGATATCGTAAAATCTGACCGGATCTCGGACAATTTGCACAGAAAACACGGGACGATGTTGCCGCAACTCGAAGAATATCCAAATGCAATGGATGAAGAGGAGAATGTCGAGGAGAGAGAGGGCAAAGGACAAAATGTAGGGAAGAGGGGCAGAACTGGGAGAAAAAATGTATGAACGAGGGGGGAGAGAAGGCAGAGAACTGTTCGAGGAGTATCCGGACGATGTAGAAGAGCCAGAAGGCGAAAAGGACGAAGAAGACGAAGAGAGTGAAGGCGGCACGGTGGAGGAACAGACGGGGCAAATCGGCAGCAGAACGACGCCAAAAGAGCACGTAAAGGGCGAGGAAGAGCAGGGCCTGGAGGGAACACGAGATCAATCAGTGGCCAATTGGTGGCCAAAGAGAAATGGTCAAGTGGCCAATTTTACCGTTTTCCCGCTCAAATTGAGGAGTTGGCCCTGAAATTGTGGTCTGTAAATTCCACCAAAAATTACTTAGCCCAGCAGTCCGACCTGACAGTCGACCTCGCAACTGCCCAGCCGGTCCGCCCACTCCCTCCGTCCATCGACTCCCCCGAGGATGTTGATGTCCAGCTGCACAATGGCATGGGGCAGAGCGGCCATCAGCGGGGCGGAGACCAACGCGAGAAAGGAGACGAGGAAGGCGGAGCAGAGCCAGCAGAGGCGGGAACAGCGGCGGAAGAGGGCGCCGGACAGGGAGGGGGCGGGCGCGGCCAGGAAGGGCCGGTGCTCGTCGTCGCCGGGGTCGTAGGAGTGCTCGCTGGTGGCGCCGGTGATCACGGTGGTGTTCTCCGCCCACCGGTCGTCCAGCAAATCCGCCTTGGTGGCACCCTTAAAATAATCAAAGGGAAGGGCCTTAAAAGATTGGTGGAAATTCCTTGTGAAATTCTGCAAAAATTCAATTAAAATACAAAATAAATTTACTACAAAATAAATTTACTAATACCTATTTTTTAAATACTACTGGAGTGATTAAGTGACCCAATAGTCATTTGAAAAAAATCAAGGTGAAAATTATTGAAGCGAAAATTTGATTTCAAAATTACAAAACACCAATAGCGAAACACCGTAAAATGCGTAATTAGGTCTTTCGTAAGCCCGCTGTTCTAGAGTAACAGGTCAGAGACGCATAATACTCGTTTTCTCTGCGCTTTTTTTTGCATTGTCTTATTAGAACTTTGGATTTTCCCCACTATAGGTTCGATCGGTCACCCCAGTAGTATTTAAAAAAAAATCTTAAAATCTTTTAAGATTTCAAATCTTAAAAAAAGAATCCTTTTCTCCACGTTCTTTCGTAAATAATTAATTCTTTTAAAGCCAACTTCGCTGGCGGCCGCGGAGAATTGGGGCGCAGTGAAGTTGTGCTGTTGATGGCGTTGGTCTGCTGATCCGCCAGCGCCAACAACACTCCGACTACCGCCGCCATCGATGCGAACTCGTTGGAAAGGCATTCGGGAAGAGGAGGAGGAGGAAGCATTGTTGGGGAGAGGATGACGCCGACGGCTGGAGAAAGTGCGTTCGGAGACGACGGAAGACATTCTAAAAATTGAAAAAAACAAACAAATGAATTGGGGAGGGAAAAATGGAAAAGGACGAGGAATACACTTGAAGGAGAAGGGAAGAGGAAAGGGACAGAACGATGTTTATTTTCGGGTGAAGGGGGACGGGGAATGGACAACAACGATCGATAGCAGATGGACGGCGCATCCATCGACCCATCCCTCCGTCCATCGGTTGGGGGAGGGAAGACGCGGAATGGGATGGGAGTGGGGAAGGGGGTCGGGGAGGGGGGGTGTGGGCGCAGTCGGCGACCTTTCACCGCCACCACCGCGGCCGCCGTCACTGCTGGGACCGGCCGGTCCGAAAGGCACCACCGGCGGAATCCCTTCCCTCCTCCTCGGCCCCGCCTCCTTCATTCATCCCATCCAATTCCCTCGACGACGAATGTCCACCCTTCTTCCCCTTCGACCTTTTGTTGTCCCTCACACTTTGAAGGGCGAGGGTCATAGTCATACATAGCACATGTATATGTATGACTAGTAATCGCATGTTTGCCATATCAAAAGGCAAACACCGCCTTAACACATGAAGAGTGATGAGTCCCGCCCTGAAGATGAAGAACATAAATCTTGTGGGTGAAAACGGACGGAAAAGAAAAGTCCAACCGTTAATCTTTATCAATTCTACCCATAAATATTGTCTATTTATTTAAAAATATTATATATTTAAGTTGAAAATATCCTATAAATGGAAAGAATAAAGTATAAAAAATATATAGGTAAAATAAATGGAAGTGCACTAATTGAAATGAGAAAAAAAGTTGAAGAAGAAAAAACAATGGCCTAATCGTGCAAAAAAATGAAAGTTGGTTAAAATATATAAAATGATGAATTTGATTTAAAAAAAGAGATGAGTAGAGGAGATGAGAAGGAGAGGAGCAACTAGTGAATGGACGAGTGGTTGTACTTGAGATCCATGGTAACGTAATCACTCGAATTGCCCTGTAAATGTATGGAGTTAAAGGTGTCAATCAGACGAGAAGAGGAGTTGCGGCTGTTGTGTTTCCGATTCCATCCCGGCGGCTTCCGTCAAGGTTGGATTGGTCGGAGGGAGAAGGACACCAAAATGAGCGCGCATTTCCCACACAACCTTTGCTGTAAAATGAGCACACGTGTAAAAGGAATATTTTCCGGAATTTACTTGAAAGGATTCCGCAGATCCTGAGAGAGCCGGACATATGGATAACGGTGCGCATTTAACCTTTCATTAGTGGTGACAGCGAGAAGAATCTGCAGAGAAGGAAGTTGAATCGAGAATTTCTTACTCTCTCGAAAAAGATGCCTGATAAATTTGAATACAAAGCAGAACGGAAACGAAGAAGAAATAATTGACGGAGAAGGCACCCACCATGGTGACCAATGGCATGCAATACATGGCATTCGTACTGGAGATCTGACCACAAACATCACGCCAAACTAAACGGGCAAATTTAAAAAATTAAAAAAATGTAAAGAAAAATAATAAATTATTTACAGAAAAGGCATCCAGAAAACATAAGGACGCAGGAAAAGCCAAGGACAATCAGGTAAACAATAAATGTGCCTAAAAGGTGTAGAAATAAAAAGTGGAAACAAACTTAAAAACAAACGGTGATTTTTCTCGCCAACGCAATTGGCAACCCAAGGGCCTAAAAGATCAATATCCATGAATAATGTTTATAACACTCACAATGATGGTCAAAACGGTAAATGCATTTGTCGCAAACTCTAAAAATTCAATTTTGTAATCATAAACCATAACAAAATTCCCGACTGGCAGTGTTTGGAGCGGAGTGGCCTTGTGATCAGACAGGTCGAGCAAAAGTTCCCTTTCCATAGAGGTTCCTCCGTCATCCACACAATCATCTGGCATCGTTCCTTAAAGGATTCCTGATTTCATGCCAGAGAGAATGATCATTGAATAAGCANCTTGAGATCCATGGTAACGTAATCACTCGAATTGCCCTGTAAATGTATGGAGTTAAAGGTGTCAATCAGACGAGAAGAGGAGTTGCGGCTGTTGTGTTTCCGATTCCATCCCGGCGGCTTCCGTCAAGGTTGGATTGGTCGGAGGGAGAAGGACACCAAAATGAGCGCGCATTTCCCACACAACCTTTGCTGTAAAATGAGCACACGTGTAAAAGGAATATTTTCCGGAATTTACTTGAAAGGATTCCGCAGATCCTGAGAGAGCCGGACATATGGATAACGGTGCGCATTTAACCTTTCATTAGTGGTGACAGCGAGAAGAATCTGCAGAGAAGGAAGTTGAATCGAGAATTTCTTACTCTCTCGAAAAAGATGCCTGATAAATTTGAATACAAAGCAGAACGGAAACGAAGAAGAAATAATTGACGGAGAAGGCACCCACCATGGTGACCAATGGCATGCAATACATGGCATTCGTACTGGAGATCTGACCACAAACATCACGCCAAACTAAACGGGCAAATTTAAAAAATTAAAAAATGTAAAGAAAAATAATAAATTATTTACAGAAAAGGCATCCAGAAAACATAAGGACGCAGGAAAAGCCAAGGACAATCAGGTAAACAATAAATGTGCCTAAAAGGTGAAGAAATAAAAAGTGGAAACAAACTTAAAAACAAACGGTGATTTTTCTCGCCAACGCAATTGGCAACCCAAGGGCCTAAAAGATCAATATCCATGAATAATGTTTATAACACTCACAATGATGGTCAAAACGGTAAATGCATTTGTCGCAAACTCTAAAAATTCAATTTTGTAATCATAAACCATAACAAAATTCCCGACTGGCAGTGTTTGGAGCGGAGTGGCCTTGTGATCAGACAGGTCGAGCAAAAGTTCCCTTTCCATAGAGGTTCCTCCGTCATCCACACAATCATCTGGCATCGTTCCTTAAAGGATTCCTGATTTCATGCCAGAGAGAATGATCATTGAATAAGCACATATTAGTGGCATATTCAATTCAATGATATGCAATACAACAAGAACGCGAATTTTAAACTCCCCCCCCCCTTCCCACCTTATGAGTTACGGTGACTACTCCCGGATCGGACATACACATTTGATAGGTGAGTATGGGAACCAGGAGTAAACATATGAAAAAGGCAATTTGCATGTGCCAAGGGACGGCTGAATGGAGAAAAAGGAGCCAGCCAAAGATCATGAACAGTTTGGAGGTTATGGTCAGGCCGAATAATAATACGCGGATGGCCAATTCACGCCGATCCTGCGCAAAATATCTGACCGGGGAAATGATAATTAGTTGAATTAGCTGCAAAGTAATTAGTCCATTAAGACCTAAATGCCAAGAAAACTGATGCGCCCAGCAGCCCAAATAACTCAATCTTCACCATGTAGTTGACAGCAATGCTGGCGATAAAACTCGCCAGAAAAATGGCAAAAATTGGCAATGAAAAAATAACACCCCGCGAGATTTTCTAAAAAGGAGATCCATTGGTTAAAATTTGAAATTTTTACTTTGCTCTCTCTCAATTGTTGCATTAATGTGGATGGGAAGATCCCCCGTTCCCGACCAGCCAATTCGATCATTCGTACTGAGAACAAATCGTTCTTCCGGCGGGCGATGTCCAATGGGGTTTCCTTCTCTTTGTTCAGCGGGGTCAAGTTAACTTCAAGTTTGAGCAATGTGCTGACAGCCGTGTGGTTGCCTTGTACCACGGCCCAATGGAGAGGAGTATTTCTATAAAATGAAACATTAAAAGAGCCAAAAAAAGTGATTTATGGAAAGCTGAAAATGTGAAAAATATTTAGCAATTTATGGAAGCTGAAAAAATTGTGATTTTTTAATCAAATTATTTCCCCATATTTGTTCCAATTTCTATCTTATATATACCGATACGTGTTGTCCGCTTTCTCCAAATCTGCACCCATTTTGGCTAACATACGCAACGGATCTTTGCTGTACACCTTGTAGGCTGCCCAGATGGCCGGGGTCATCCTCGTTGTGTCCAACTCATCTGGTGACTGACCCATGGCGATCAAATAGGCGGCGACCGGTGTGCATCCGAATTGAATGGCAATATGAAGAGGTGTGAAGCCTTCAACATCGCGCAGTGACCAATCTGCATTATTCCTAACCTAAAATATTCTAAAGTTTGTTAATTGAAACAGTCATAATTCTGACCAGGAGTGCTACCATTCGACCATGGCCATGTCTGGCAGCCCAATGTAGGGGTGTCGAAGCAAGGACGCCACCAATCGCGTTAACATTTGCCCCGCGATCAATCAGCAATTGGGCTGCCTTAAAGGCCGTTTAATACTAATGAAATAATCGCTATTGGGGAAAAATGTTAAATGTAATCAGAGAGAGAAAGGAGTTAATCTAATCTCTCTTCTCTTTTCTTTGTATAAATCATTAACAATTAAAAGGCAAAAATTTAATAAGTCGGATAATGTAAAATTGACAGAACTATAATATAGATGAGATGAAAAATTCGATCGAAAAGATTTTGTCGAGATTTTTAAATTGATTTTAAGATAAACTCTAGCCTGGATCGACCAATGAGTTCCCCTAGTTCTCTGTACGAAATCCTTGCTAGGTTCCGATATATCACCTACCTCGACACGATTGTTGATTGCAGCCCAATGGAGGAGAGAACAGTCATCCTGATCCACCTAAATTGGAGTTTTGGCCAGTTATTTTCTTTATTTTTTAATAAAAAAAATATTTGCCGAATTCGCTGCAGCTCGTCCCGAATCCAATAGTCGTCTTAATGCTTCTGTATCACCGAATTGGGAAGCCTGTCGTGCTTCTAAATCAGCACTGGCGGCTGGAAAAGATGCCGTCTCGGCCATTGATATTGTTCTTTCGTTTATTTGATTTTTTCTGCATTAAAATGCACAGATCAGGCTAAAAATGAGAAAAAAAGTTGAGGATGAATTATTATTAATACATAAATATCAGGGAAACAAGCCAAAGAACATCTTTAGTAAAATAGTTGAGAATAAATTAATTTTTTATTCCTTTTGCTTTGTAGTATATTTAGAAGGGATGGGTGAGGAAAGAAGTGACTGGTATGAAAGCGGAGGGGGGAAGGAAGAAATGTGACTCCACGCGGAGAACTCAACCATCAAAAACGTCCCTTGCCCTTTTTAAGACCTTTCCTCCTCCCTCCCCGCTGTCATTCACTTAATGACAGAATTGGCCAAATATACCGTATTCTCTCTAAAATAAGACCCCTCTTCCTTTGAAAAGCTAACCATTAAATTTTGGAAGCGTGGTTTTTGGTTTATTCTTAACAAGGGGTTTGAAAAAATGACCCGTCTTATTCTAAAGGGATATGGTATACTCTTCTGAACACTAATTACCCAACTTCCGGATGCCAGAAATTAAGCAAATCCCACCTGTTGCTCCGTCCAGTGATCCCTCCAATGTCCTGTGATTTGGCCCGTCGTCTTTTCCTGTCTTTGGCTATTTCTGGATATCTTCTGGTAACAATATCAAAAATCTGAATCTCCACTCGCATAACAAAAACGAGTTTCATCTCTTAATATAAGAA
Organism: Rotylenchulus reniformis; assembly: GCA_001026735.1. Lineage (NCBI taxonomy): Eukaryota > Metazoa > Nematoda > Chromadorea > Rhabditida > Hoplolaimidae > Rotylenchulus > Rotylenchulus reniformis. The sequence continues at coordinate 15,680 of LDKF01003077.1, read as the reverse complement.
GGAAACATATTTTATACGATAAATTAGCGAATATAGAAGAAAATAATGCTAATGAGATTGTGAAAAGTGACGAAGAACAATGAAGGATTTTGCATAAGTAGCAACCATCATCATTTTAAAGCAAAAGGCAGAGAAATTCGAATTTGGGCAAAATGAAAAAATATTAAGTAAAACATTCCAGATTGAACGATAATGATAAATAATAAATGGATAAAACGAATGGACAAGAAACCCTAAAAGAAAAATTATTAATTTTGTTCATTCATCCAATCGATCTGTAGAGATGATCATTAGGAATTGGAGAAAACCAAGAGAGATTAGAGAAATGAACAATAGCACAACAGAAAGGTGAAAGAATCGTGAAAGGGAAGTATATCAGACAAAAGTTGGCGAAGGACCGCCACCCGTGCAACAACGCGGTGTCATGTTTGGGATTCGCCCATTCAGCAACTTTTCATCAGAAATGACACCGTCCACGTGAAAGGCTGATGAAAGATGATCGGATTCATCGGAATCAGAGTGCATAGCTGAATTGAGTGGATAAACATGGAATCTTCTAACCGGATAAATTGACTAAAATCAACCTGTCAGTAATAACCGATCGCGCATCACAGTAGCAAGTTCAACAAAGGCCTCGTCACAGTTTATGCCCGTTTTAGCACTCACTTCGTATAACGATACTCCGAGCCTTTTCGCCAAACTTTAAAATTTTAATTTTATTTATCACCACCATTTTTATAAAGACCGAGCTACTAGTATACCTGAATCTTGATAATTTATTTTTAAGGAAGTATTTTTTACTATTTTGAAAAAAATAATAATTTTAGGAAAAAATTAAAATTAATATATAAATAATATCGTTGAGGAAAATGGTCACTTTTTGCTTGATACAAGTTTATAAAGAAAATTCACTATCGATGGTTGGGGGATCCCTATAATAAGAGTCGCCGGAGAAAATTTAATTATTTTTCCTTAAAAGTGATTTTTTGCTATTAGATGCGTGAAATGTTCATCCAGGAAGGAGAATTCTATCAAAGTCCAAAAACAGGAATAAAACCAGAAAATAAAATTTTTAGAAATTTCCTCGGCCTCCCTTTTGGACATAGGACCCTCGGCACCTTTTATTTGTATAAATTAAAATATTTTATTAACAAGTAAGACCAGAATATTTGACAAAATATGAAAATAAAATTGAATCTCCGACCCAAGACTATGGTCCTTTTTTAATAAGCTCGATATTATTTTGAATCTTCACCTTTCAGCTCTGTCAAAATCAACCGCTCCCTCGGCATCCAGATCTGCTTTATTTCCCACTAAAAGTAATACTGCATTTTGCGGCGCATGTTCCTTGACTTGTTTGAGCCAATATTTCTCCAAATTCTCAAATGACTTCTCGTTGGTCTGTAAAATGTATTTTAATAAAAAAACAAAAAATTAAAAAAAAACCAAATCATAGACACACATCACTCCATGCGCTGAATGATAATAGGAATTGTAGATTGTCCTATACCTGTATTGATTGATCAACTTTTTAGTATAAATGCCCATAATTCTGGGCGAACTTAATCAATACCTCTCCATTCCGGCCGTGTCCCTAAAAAGTTTTGATATTCATAATTTATGGGATTTAAAAAGAACGAACCATAGTTCCAACCGTATTTTATCACGTCCAATCCTGATGGTTTTCAATTTGAAGTCTACGCCAAGTGTGCTGACATGATCGGACCGGAAGGCATTTTCAGAGAATCGGAGCAAAATGCACGATTTGCCGCAATTATGGTCGCCAACAACGACAATTTTGAATAAATAATTGTAGCTCATTCGTTTTATTTGGTGAGAAAATTATTTAATTCCTATTGATAACAAATTTGACATTATTCAAGCAGATAATGGTAGAAAAATCTGAAAAATTCGAAATATGAAAGTAAAAAATTATAAAGGGCTGTAAATGGAATTGAAACCAACAAATTAATTTCGACTTTGAGCACTCCCGATTTTACTGGAATCATATAGAAAATCACATATTTATTGAACAAATATATCACAAATGATGTATGGATAAAATCATAAGTATCTGCTAGTTTGATGATTATGCGTGTAAAAGTTAAAATAATTTAAGAATTTTTCAAATTCCTCTCGTGAAATCACACTTGTTGGATTTCAAAGAGGATTACATTGCTATCAAACCATATCGGTGGTTCGGTGTTGCTAAAATTACAAATTGAAAATCAGTAGAGTGAAGTGTAAAATACTCACCGACAATAAACAACACCCCAAAGATAAGTTCTGAACCAATTGTTAGTTGCAGCATTTGCAATGTATTTTCGGATGAGTATGGGGTGAGGGACTGGAAGAAGACCCACAAGTGTTCCATGGTGCAAAAACTTTAGGATTTCACTCTCGTCCGTAAGACCTCTGAAAAGAAAAATTCAATCTCATTAATTATTAAAAAATTCAGATTATTTACTTATCGATACAAATTTTCTCCACTTGCGGTACTAGAATTTGAAGGACACGCATAATGGTTTGCAGAGGTAATTTGCTTTTCCACGATTCTACCCAATCTGTGGTGGGAACCCACTCCTCCTCATCCACATTGGCAATGCTAGTTGCTGAATCATCCGCCGTTGTTTTCTCTTTTGGCTCTTGATTCGAGTTGTCCTCCGAAGCTTCCATTGTTGTCATTGCGCCAATTGCTGGCGTTTGTTCCAGTGAAGAGTTTATTTCTAATTAGAGAATAAATGGCATTATTATTTTTTTACCTTTCCTTTTAAAAGGCAATAATTTATTCCCACCTGTTTGTTGGTGCACTTTCGGAGCATTCGAATCGTCTGTCGATGGAGAAACATCAGGTTGTTCTTTTACTTCACTTGGTGTCAATTTTTCTCCTCCTTTTTTCCCTTTTTTTAATCCCTGCGAAATGGAAATGGCATCGCTATTGAGATTTGCCAGCTGGTAAAACACTTGTCTTTTCCGAATAATTGTGTATACCAAATTTGAATTCCCTTTACATAAATAAAAACGATAATCCCGAAATAAATATTCATCTTGATTTACCGTCAAATTGATATTGTATAATGTTATTGAACATTTCAAGCAAGAAGAAAATCAAATGATGGTTGGTTGGAGTAGAGAAAATGAACCAGGGTGTGCTTAAAAAGAAGCGGTTTTTAAAAATTTTAATTTGGTGTAAACCTGAATGCCTCCACCAGATGGACCAATTTGTTGGCAGTAACCATTGAAAGTGATTTAAGATATGGCGAAACTGCAAGAATGAAATAAAATGCCCATTAAAAAATTGGTTATTCCTTGATTCCTTCATCATTACCATTTACTATAATAGTTAGAAGGCAGTCAAAAAGAGACTGCAATTTGTGGTTACCACTGGTGATTAACTTGTGAAAAATCTAAATTTTCCATGTTACAGTATATCTAGTCAGTAAATTCACTCACAATGATCAATAAATCAGCGTGCGTGCCGGTGAAAATGGGAACATCAATGAGACCTCGGGAGGTGAATGGCTAAAATGATTTGAATTTTCTCCTCCTTCAAGAAAATAAATTAACTTTATTCAGACGAACACCAAAATTACGCTCTCCACTCAATAACAAAATCAGAAACACTCCCATATGGCTTAAACCGATTTTGGCTAAAACAATTCACATCAAAAATAATATATACTAGCACTTACATGGATCTGTTCTGGCTTCATTCAGATGATACAAAATTGGGACGAGAATATCCAGCACATCACTAGTTTTCAACAAATAGTAAAGAAATTTCTGAATTGATAAAACATTATACCATATTATTGGTTTTTAAAATGAATGTTACACCTGATTATATTCACAACATTTCCACACTAAAACTAAAAGTTCTTGATGAAACCCAACTTTCTTTGTGGAATTTGGTAAATAAGAAGTTTGGAGCTGATTATTGAGTAATCGAGCAAATCCCTAAATCAATTAAGATAGAGCATAAAATAATTTTGAAGAGCAACTTTTAGCATAAAATCGAAATCGTCTTCTCTGTGAATTCGAGATAGATAATTGACAAAGTAATTATCCGCATAGCCACTCTGAATCATTAAAATTTTGACAATGGAATTGGATTAAATTTACCTCCTCCCCCGCCGGTTGATGAGAGTCCCGATCCAAACAAACTATCAATAATTGCAATGAAACTTCAACCAGCGGTTCTCTCGAGTCGCCTATCAGCAAATAATTGTACGGCATGCCAAGTCCGACCGGATCATAAGCACACACAGTGTTAAGAAGTGATGTGAAGAGTGGAAGCTAAAATACCAAAAAAGGTCTTTATTATTTGAGCATTTTTATTAACTGATTATTGAGTAATCGAGTAAAAAAAAATGGATAAATTGATCCATAAACCAACCACATGGCGATTTTCTGCCGATGTGAAGTGAGTCATCCATCGCATCCGATCCGCATCTGACAAATGATCTGTTTTATTTTACTAGTCTTACAAACTGTCGAACCGGAATTTGGAGTATACATGACCTCAGAAAAACAAACTCTGAAATGGATAATTATCATGTCACCTAATAAGATAATCTACTGACAGTAGCAATTTAAGGATCTCTGTTCTATTTGCGTCGTAAACCGCGCTCGACGGAGTTTTGTTGGCAAAACCTACCCCAGACTGCCAAATGTATTCGCAGCTATCAAGTTTAGACAAGCAGGTCAGATGCTAAATATTTAGCTTATTTATGATCTGCTAATCGCTGAAATACTGTATTTTTATCCAATGGACCGATGGTAAAGTTAGGACAAAAAAGCAGATCCGATAATGCTGCTAACAACATTTTTCCCAAGGATTGTGCTTCTTTGTCGTCATTATTTGGCAAAGTTGACCAAAAATAGTTTCGCCATTCAGCCTCTTCAAATAAGAACGGAACAAGACGTGTCATCAGACGAATACAATTGAGAATCTAGATTTGGATTAGAAAAAAGCAATTATAACTTTAACCGCCATGCCTTCCTGTGCTCATTTTGGGAGGGAATAGCTTTAGTTGCATGGACTAACACTTTCACTGCCTTATCACACAAAGTTGCAACGGCCTAAAATAATATTGTTTATGATATTAATATATCAATAACATTAGGCTGTGTGTCCCTAAGCGTCCGAATATCGGCGGGTTGTAGTGCCATGTATAGATCCTTTGCCGTATTGATAGGGAGTAATTTGTCCCAATCCAAATCCTCATTGGGATTTGTGATTTTTGAGGTCAGTTCAATAACATTATCGCGGAAACCAGCTGGAATGGTAAAAAAGGGATATACTTTCAATTCAGCAAGAATCGTTAATAAAGCATTTTTAATTAATATTTACCTAATGAACTTTCAGTGTTTCCCATATTGCATTAATGTCAGTGATCACTGATCATTCATCTATTTTTCAAAGCCAAATCTAAAAAATTTAATTAATATATTCGACTTCGACCTTTCTTCCGTCGAAAATTGAAATTTGTTTAATTCAGGAAGAGTTTTATGAGGAAATTCCATTGTATAGTATTGTATGTATTAGAGACCGGACCAAGACAAGATTTTTCAAGATTTATCAAGAATCTTGAATCAAGAATCTTGAAAAATCTTGAACCAAGATCTTGATTGAACCTTTTCAGATTTTTTCAAGATTGTTCAAGATTCAAGATTTTTCAAGAATCTTGGTTCAAGATCTTGCTTGAACCTTTTGCCATTTTTCAAGGTTTTTCAAGATTTTTCAAGATTTTTCAAGAAGCGAAATTCAAGATCTTGCCACGAAAAATGACAATTTTTATGGTCGATTCTGAAAATTTATGGCCAAAATAAAATGATTTTGGCCAAGTTCACAGTATTTTGGTCCTAAATTCAAGCTCATTTTAGCTAATAGTATTCCTTATTTTTTAATAAACTTATTTTCCTTAGGTTTGAACCTAAATTATAACGAATGGACCCCAAAATATCGGGTAACTCAAATATGTAAAGGTATTTAATTATGCCTTACGAATAACNCAACAAAGTTATCCGGTTATTTTAAATAAAATAATATGGAAACACAGTAAACTTAATATAATTATTACTGTACTGCTTTTTAGAGCTGCATTCACTAGCCGTTCATTTGATTTTTTAGATATTTTTTAGAGCGTGCCAAAGAAACTGCGATGATTTTTTTTGAAACATGATCAATTGTCAATCTTAAAATTTTGTTGATTGATATGTTCCATTATATTAAAAAATATTTTTTTATTATTTAAGATATTTTTTAATTGGTAGAAACTAGAAAAATAAAAAAATCTTGAAAACGATCAAGATTCTTGAATTTTTTGGGTCAAGATTTTTCAAGATCAAGATTTTTCAAGAATCTTGAATCAAGATCTTGATTGAACCTTTTCTGATTTTTTCAAGATTGTTCAAGATTCAAGATTTTTCAAGAATCTTGGTTCAAGATCTTGCTTGAACGTTAAGTCCGGTCTCTAGTATGTATTAAGTAACTCGGCTCAAACTCAACCTAGAAAAACAAGCTTGGTGTCAAAAGATAGCCCTGANATTTTAAATAAAATAATATGGAAACACAGTAAACTTAATATAATTATTACTGTACTGCTTTTTAGAGCTGCATTCACTAGCCGTTCATTTGATTTTTTAGATATTTTTTAGAGCGTGCCAAAGAAACTGCGATGATTTTTTTTGAAACATGATCAATTGTCAATCTTAAAATTTTGTTGATTGATATGTTCCATTATATTAAAAAATATTTTTTTATTATTTAAGATATTTTTTAATTGGTAGAAACTAGAAAAATAAAAAAATCTTGAAAACGATCAAGATTCTTGAATTTTTTGGGTCAAGATTTTTCAAGATCAAGATTTTTCAAGAATCTTGAATCAAGATCTTGATTGAACCTTTTCTGATTTTTTCAAGATTGTTCAAGATTCAAGATTTTTCAAGAATCTTGGTTCAAGATCTTGCTTGAACGTTAAGTCCGGTCTCTAGTATGTATTAAGTAACTCGGCTCAAACTCAACCTAGAAAAACAAGCTTGGTGTCAAAAGATAGCCCTGACAAGGGAAGTATTTCAAGTGTGTGTGCTACTTCTGAACAAAACCTACACCATTCGATAGGCCATATATGGGTCTTGAATAAAAATAACATTCATTTTTGCAACGGTCCCCTTGGCCATGAGATATGGCCAAAACAAAATTTGATCTTTAAGTGCAATGCAGTTAGGTCAAAAACATCGCTTCTGTTTAAAGTGACTTGGTGGCACAGTGGTTGAACGCTAGTCTGGGAAGCCAATGATCGCGGGTTCGACTCCCGCAGTGAAGTTTTTTTTCTTTTGATTGTTTTTTGCCGTAGATTTAAAAAGAATTGCAAAATTTTTTTATTTTTTTAAATTTATTTTTTAAATGAGACTGATCTATGCTTAATAATTTAGGAATTTTAATTTAATAATTTAAGAACTTAATAATTTTAATTAAAGTTTTTAAATATTTATAATTTTAATTAAAGTTTTTAAATATGTTTATTTAAAAATTCAAAAATTTAAAAATTGTATTATAAATATAATATTTTATTTAATTTTTGCAATTCTTTTTAAATCTACGGCAAAAAACAATCAAAAGAAAAAATTTCACTGCGGGAGTCGAACCCGCGATCATTGGCTTCCCAGGCTAGCGCTCAACCACTGTGCCACCAAGCCACTTTAAACAGATGCGATGTTTTTGACCTAACCGCATTGCTCTTAAAGATCAAATTTTGTTTTGGCCATATCTCATGGCCAAGGGGACCGTTGCAAAAATGAATGTTATTTTTATTCAAGACCCATATATGGCCTATCGAATGGTGTAGGTTTTGTTCAGAAGTAGCACACACACTTGAAATACTTCCCTTGTGAGTGTCTGCTATAAAAATACAAAAGAGAACTTTCGAAATGGGCAAGTGAAAAAAAGTTATGGCCATATTAAACCATAAAATCACGATTTTGGCCAAAGATTTGGCCATAACTTTTTTTGCACTTGGCCATTTCGAATGGCCTCTACTGCAATTTTATAGCAGACATTCAGAGCTATCTTTTGACACCAAGCTTGTTTTTCTAGGTTGAGTTTGAGCCGAGTTACATGCATTTTTCCACTCTGGGGACTCAAACGTGGGGACTCAAACGACCGAGTCCGTGTATTAAGATATTAAGGGGATTCCAACTTCCAACGGCGGGATCAGCGTGACTCAATCGTCACCTCTACCGTACCGCCCATGTACGTTCATTTTTTTGATACGTGTGATTACAGTACTCTTGACTTATTCTGCGGTGGCCGGAATGTGACCAGCAGGTTGCACGAATTTCGGAGGTCCGATGTCCACATTGAAACGAAAAGCACTGTTTGATTGACCTCTTTTTGTCTAATTTACATGGAACAGAGAAGAAGATGTGAGAGAAAGAGAGACAACACGTATGCTCATGTCCTCATGTAACACGGGGTCGGCGCAGAAGATCCCCGCCCGGACAGGATTCCCAAAAAAGCCAAACTGACAAAAAAAAGATCCCCATGCCCAAAAACTTTTTTGTTAGACCAGTTAGACCAAAAGTATAAAAAGTAAAGTTGTGCAGAATTTTAGACTCTATCTTCTGGTATTTTTAGTTTTTCGAAATTCGAACAAAAAGTTCGAAATATCCCCTAAAAACCGCATTTTTCGGTATTTCGACAAAATTTTCAACTTTTTGTTCGAATTTCGAATAACTAAAAATACCAGAAGATAGAGCATAAAATAATGCACAACTTTGCTTTTTATACTTTTGGTCTAAACTGGTCTGACAAGAAAGTTTTTGGGCATGGGGATCCTTTTTTGTCAGTTTGGGGATCTTCTGTACCAATGCCTGTAACACAATTGTAGTTAGTTGTTAGTTCAAGCATCAAGGATTTGCTTTTCGTTCCAATTTGGACATCGGATGTCCGACCTCTGGAAATCGTGCAACCCGGCCATATTCTGGCGACCGCAGTATGTATATATTACTTTAAATCAAATTGGACTTTAAAATTAATAAAAAATTAATTTGACTACACCCGCATCGCATTAATAAATAATAAATCTCGTTGATCCAAATCTACATACGTATCAATATCATTTTATTTTTATTTCAGAAAATAATCTTTATATTTATCTAATATTGGGAATAAATATGTCTACCCATCGTTTGTTGCCATCACTTCCCCGAATAAAAGTTCCAATTGGGAATAAGCCACAACGACTGAAGTTGGCAATGATGAGAAACCCTCGGGGCCATTTGGAACTTCTTCGCCAAATGACGAACCGACTCATAAGGGAAGAACGTTGTGAGTTCAAGTACAATCGAGCGGAAGAATGCCGACAGTATGTGGAAAGGGTATGGGGTTTTTCAGGGGGAGGGTAAGAAAGTGGGTAGGTGAGGGGATAAAGAAGATTCCCTCTGTCCCCCTTGTGGCAAATCCTGAATATGGCCTTGGATTTTTCGGGGTCGTAGCCAGCAGGCTGAAGTTGACCCCCTCCCCCATCAGCCCATAGGAAAAACCAAATTCTCAATTGAACAGTCGGAATCCCATTATAAATTTTTCCCGAGGAAAAAAATCACTAAAGTAAAATCTCATTTTCCAAATTTTTTCTAGTCCGACTTGAACCCCTCCNCCCCCCCCCCCCCCCCAATTTCATCCTCGCCCTTAAAAAATACGGCAAAGATCAGGGTTTTTTTTTTGAAATGCCATAGTATAATCATTTTCGAAAACAACATCGACATTTCCTAATAATTTATGTTGGTTTTTATTCCCTTTCAAGAAATTATTCCATTAAAACTTAGCGAAAATTCTATTATTAAGCTAATTCAACTTGGCGTTTTACGGGGACCAAACTGTTCATACACAATGGAGATGTTTGATTGGTGGTTCATTGAGCGGGATTTGCTCGACAAAATGTTCAACATCATTATACCAAGATTTTCTGAATACCCGATTGATGAGCCCTACACTGAAATTTATCGTTTGCCGATTATGAGACTCAAAAAACGTGTTAAAAAGGATTCGACCCACTGGAGCCAATATCCGGTTGCTGTCCTTGAACTTAAAGGTCATAACCAATTTTTAATTAATTTTTGCTGATAAATTATAAAAATTGTTTAGGTAACCCATTTCCGCCAATGGATGAATTGGAGGAGAACCGCAAGAAGAATCTTATCGAATATGTGAGAAGAGAATTGGATCAATTTAAGACGAACTCTTCTTTTTATTGATAATCGACGTTTTCAAAACAATAAAATTGTTTTATTGGTGTTTTTAGATAGAAAAATTCAATTTGGGAAGTGCACAATTGCTGAAGGATGGCCTCGCTTCTTTAAGACGATTATATCTGTGAAAAATTGATGATATTTTGAGTAATCTATTAAGATGTTTTAGACCCAATTCTAGCATGGGATTTCCGATTTCCCGGAATTTTTGCCAATTTACCTTCACCTTTCGGCCTGTAAAATTTGTCGTCATATGGCCATCCGTGCTTGATTTGCTCGAGAAGGTATTTTTGTGCCACCGTTTTGGGGGTCTCCGGCCGCTCATTTTCTGGCTCTCCAATTTCCCTCGCGGGTGCATAGTCCTTGTCGGCCCCCTCCTTCCTCGTCTTCCCCTCCTCCATTTTCCCATCTGCTGGGCTGCTTGGTTGGCTTTTTGGCGGAACTTTTGTGGGAGATGGCGGGAGGGAAGTGGGCGCGAAGGACAATCCGACGAATTCCTCCAAATAGCGAAGGTCCTGTTGGGTTGGGGCAAGTGGCAATTTCATCATAGAAATCAATGTCACCGGGGGGAATTGAACCCGAGGTCCCTCCCTGGTCCCCCTCCCCTGCCGATCACCTCGCCTTCCTGCTGCTCCGTCCTCTCATCCGCCTCCGTGTCCTCCCCGTGCTGCTTGGACTTGACTTCGTTGTTCTTCCGCTCTGCCCTTTCCTCCCCCTCCGGCTCTCTTCCTCCTCCTCCTCCCCCTCCGTTGCCCATTTTCCCCTCATCTTTGGCCGTTCTCCTGTCCTTCTGTCTCTCTTCTTCCTCCTCCTCCCCAATTCGTTCACAACAAATCGTTTCCGCGTGACAGATCATCTTCTCCTCCTCCTCCTCCTGATCACCCATTTGATCATTTTCTGATTTCATTTTCTAACTTTTACTTCCATACCTTGCCACATTCCCTTCTGCCTCCGCACCGTTTCGGCTGTCCTTTCGCGTCCAGTACACCCAATGTTCCCACGGGACATTCGTCCGCCGTCCCTTCCGGCGGCGGACCCTCTCCGTTGCCATCCGGCACGGTCCCCGCCTTCATCCCAGCATCTTCATCTCCCTGTTCCGCTTCTTCCTCCTCCTCCGATTGTGCAACTTTGTTCTCCTCTTCCTCCTCTTCTTCTTCCTCTTCCTCCCATTTTCCTTCTTCTTCCTTCTTCTGCTGATCATCCGGCAATCCAGGACAACAGTGATAGTTGAAGCCGGAGAAGAAGCAGGAGAAGCCGGGACCGCAAAGGGCGAACGAGGAAGAAGCACGTCCTGAGGAGCGGATCAAGAAGAGGAGGTAATGGAAGAGGACGAAGGAGAAGGAGGAAATGGAAGAGGATGAAGGGGGAAGAAGAGGAAGGAGGGACGGAGAGAATCAAGAAAAAAAGTCAGATGGGTTGGGGGAATGAGACCAAGGACCCGGGAAACGTCCCTGGAGCTAGTCAGGAACATCCTGTGGGCCAAGGACCTGGAATTCAGAAGCCTTTGGGGGATCGAGCTTGGGACCCAGAAAATCGGAAAGAAAATTCTGCTTCTGCCGAGAGGAACCCATGGGATCAGTGATGCTTGACAAGAGAGGGACAGACCTGGCAGGCACTGGACCGGCCTCCCGCTCCTCCGATCCCACTTGGGTTCCCCGCCGTTCGGACAACTGAACTGTCTCTGCCTGTCTGCGTTTGTCTCGTCTTCCGCTCCTTCTGTTGGTTGATTTGGCTTCCCAATCTTTTCCTTCGTCGGTCACTCACCTGAATCGGCCATCTCAAAGCGCAGATTGAACACACAGAAAAACAGAAAGGGCCAAAAGAGGGCAAATCTGCCAAGTCGAGGTGAAAATGGCATTTTGGGAAGAGCGAAAGTGATCAAATCAGCAAAAATGATCGGAGAAATGGAGGGAGGGAGTGGGTGATCGGGATGGTGACGGATCAGTGGATTGATTGAGCGGCGGAACTTTTACCGGAAGAAGCATTGTGGAGGGGCTAATGCGCAGGCGAAAGTCCATCCGAAACGAAAATGGAGCAAATCAAAGGGGAACCCCAATCAAAAAGTCGGGGGAAGGAAGGAAGGGATCAGTAGACAAAAGAGAGACAACTCCACCCATTTTCACATTTTTTGCTCAAAATGATCCAAATTTGTACAATTCAATTGTAAAAAATTCAATGAATGCCTAATAATGGGAAGGGGATGAACAGGCTGATGAGAGTGACCAGGGGAACCGCACAAATCACTCCCCGGGCACCGCTCTGGGGTTCGTAGCGCCGGTCCTCCCATCCTTCGTTGAGCAACTCCGCCACCCGGTCCCAGCTGCCGTTGCTGTGGTGGGTTGGTTCGACGCCGAGAATGTTCAGAATGAGCTGGAGGGTGGGGAATCGNTGGACTCCAAAGTCTGCAGGGTGGACGAGATGAACAAAGCTGGTTTGAAGGGGGAGGGGATATATATCAATTGATTGATTTATCGATTGATTATGTTTGCTCAGAATAATTTTTTGGGGTTTAGGCTACAGTGCCCTTATGCTGGGCGCATTGTGCGAACTTCACAACGACACCGAATGCGCCATCATTCAGCGTCTTTTCCAAATGGGCAATGTCAATGCCAAAGCAGTGAAGGTACGGGATAAACAAAGGGACTAAAATGCCGAACCAGCGAGGGAGTGAAACTTGGTTAGGTTAGGGTGTCCGATCTGGCAAGTTACGTCACACATTGATTGTGAGAGTTCTTTGGTTCATGTTTTTTGATAATTTCCTCAAAATAATTGTTTGGTTGAATTCATTTTTTAAAATTAATTTTGGACTATCTTCAGCATGCCCAAACAGCATTGATGCTTGCCGCCTCGCATGGTCGTGTTGAGGCCACCAATCTGCTGCTCAACTGTGGTGCGGATGTGAACATTCAGGTGGCAAATTATTTGTTTACGATTACACTAGTCTAATTTTGGGTTTTTTATTTGGGTGTTTTGCTTTCTTTAGTTTTAACTAGAGACCGGACTTAACGTTCAAGCAAGATCTTGAACCAAGATTCTTGAAAAATCTTGAATCTTGAACAATCTTGAAAAGATCAGAAAAGGTTCAATCAAGATCTTGATTCAAGATTCTTGAAAAATCTTGATCTTGAAAAATCTTGACCCAAAAAATTCAAGAATCTTGATCGTTTTCAAGATTTTTTTTATTTTTCTACCAATTAAAAAATATCTTAAATAATAAAAAAATATTTTTTTAATATAATGGAACACATCAATCAACAAAATTTTAAGATTGATAATTGATCATGTTTCAAAAAAAATCATCGCAGTTTCTTTGGCACGCTCTAAAAAATATCTAAAAAATCAAATGAACGGCTAGTGAATGCAGCTCTAAAAAGCAGTACAGTAATAATTATATTAAGTTTACTGTGTTTCCATATTATTTTATTTAAAATAACCGGATAACTTTGTTGCGTTATTCGTAAGGCATAATTAAATACCTTTACATATTTGAGTTACCCGATATTTTGGGGTCCATTCGTTATAATTTAGGTTCAAACCTAAGGAAAATAAGTTTATTAAAAAATAAGGAATACTATTAGCTAAAATGAGCTTGAATTTAGGACCAAAATACTGTGAACTTGGCCAAAATCATTTTATTTTGGCCATAAATTTTCAGAATCGACCATAAAAATTGTCATTTTTCGTGGCAAGATCTTGAATTTCGCTTCTTGAAAAATCTTGAAAAACCTTGAAAAATGGCAAAAGGTTCAAGCAAGATCTTGAACCAAGATTCTTGAAAAATCTTGAATCTTGAACAATCTTGAAAAAATCTGAAAAGGTTCAATCAAGATCTTGGTTCAAGATTTTTCAAGATTCTTGATTCAAGATTCTTGATAAATCTTGAAAAATCTTGTCTTGGTCCGGTCTCTACTTGTAACTGCCCATTGCCCACCTCTTCTCCCTCGACGGGCCAAACCATCGCAAATGCCAACGAATTGGCCACCCTTTGGATCTTCGTATAGTCCGCCAGACACTCCTCAATGTAGAACTGGTCCTCCTCCTCCGCCTTCATCAGTCCGTGATCCGAAAGGACAATGAAGTTAGTCGACTGGTACAGGTCCATGGTGTCCATTTCTTCCTGGTGAAGGGATAAATCCATAAATAAGTACATTTCATAATCCCGGGGCCTGGCTTGGCTCCTCCTTCCCTACTTGGATTTTCCGGATATGGCCATCAACGCTGGTCAATGCTTTGTTTGTCTTGGCCGAATGTTCGCCAGCCGTCCTCAGAGCTTTGTCCAACCCGCTGTAGTGGAGAAGAACGAGCTGGAAAGGCACGGAGTTGGGGGTCAAATGGTGGGGATCAACGGGTGCCCATTCGGAGTTGGACCAAGTAAGCTACTAGATCATCGAGTTTCCCCCGCTCTGGTCCAATGGTTATGGCCTTGGTGCTTCTTCACCTGTTGCCTGTACGGTTGGTACTTTTTGATGTGTTTGATGATTTTGGGCAGGTGCGGCACCAGATCCGTGCCGTCGGTGTTGTTGGGGCTGTGCCTCCGTTCCTGCGGCACTTGCACAATCAGATCCACGTGGGCCTTCTGAACGGACAAAAAGTTTGGCAAAAGGTTCGCTGAGGCGGAGACCCACAGACATGGCAAGCCGGGAACCAGTAGCAGTGCACGTCGATGCCCGCCTTGCCCACCGCGTACCTGAAAGCCAAAGGTCCGGGGATCCAAATGGCAATGGCCATAGTCCACCGAAGGCCAAACCACACATTTCCAAACACCGAATGCATAATCGACCCAGACCAAAAAGGACACCGAAACAATAATATGACTAAAACAACAGTGAGACCAACACTGTATCCAATAATGGGATAAAAGCAACACTTTGTATTGGTATTGGTCTCGATCTTGGTGGTTTTCTGCGAAATTCCCATCTCAAAATCCCTTCCCATTCTCCGATTTTGCCCGTCTCAAATTCTGTGGCCATTCTGCCAGTCGGAAAGTTTTCCCACTGTGCCAAAATCAAAATCGGCACCATCCACAGGATGCTCCTGCCGGCACTTTTGCCTATTGTGGTCCTTTTTGCCTACCAAAATGGCGCCGCATTGGCCGTCCACCACCGCGCGTCCGAGTCATTTGCGCCCAAATCGCGTTGGAACAGCGTGGAGGAGTTGGCGTCGAACATAAAATCGCTGGTGAAGTTGTGGTTCTCCACGTACAATCCTGAACCAGGGGGACCCAGCCTTGTCTTGGACATTCGCAAAGATCCAATCGAGAATCTCGAGCGGACCGTTTGCTCACCCGTGGCCAGACTGAACCAGTTCGGGTAGGACTGGGTGGGGAACACCGGCTTCAGCCGCGTCGCTTCCATCCCATTCTGAACGGACGGAAGGAATATCATCGGCCAAAAAGAAGCACTGGAGAGGGTATTCTGGGTCCGGGGGGG
>LDKF01003076.1:0-23174 GCA_001026735.1 Rotylenchulus reniformis | reverse complement strand
CATTGTCCGCGGACATTTCCATGGCTATGCCCAATGTGTTGATGTGTTGATCAGTGATTTTCTGGGATTTCGGTGGATTAGCGATCAAAAATTTGAAAATTTTCTTCTTCTTTTTTTTTTATCTAAAATGTGGCAAAAGAAAATTTTGGATTATTTATGTATCGAATTTTGTGGAATTCATCCTATTTAAATTCGCTATTTTTTAAATAAAAAATATAAAATAAACATTAAACAATGAATATGTAGGGTTGTTATAAGAGGATTTTCTTTTGTAAAAATGTGTTTAAAAATTAATATTTATATATTTTTGATTTCCTGATAGTTTTGAAATCAAATGTCAAAATATGAAAATTCCTACCAATTCCGTCTACCAGATCAGCTTTCAGAAACGGGGTCATGTCAAGATGATAGGTACCAAGATAAACATCAAGATAAACATGGACATTTTCCATATTGACATGTTTCTCGTTAAAAATTGTTGATATTTCCATATTCAAAAACCAAACATTAAAATATAATAATTAGTTATACATATATTCGAACTTCCATATATTTATTATAGTTCTTATATCCAATCAAATGTTATTTATAATTTTTTAATACAAATTTTTGGTTAATTTTTACTCTTAAATATAAAAATTAATTTTTATTTTCTATTATTATTTATTTTAAAAATGGCTTCTCCTTATAGATGCAAATCATACTTAATATAATTAATATTTTTTTATCTTTCCTTGAACATTTGTTTTAGCCTATTGCAGAGCAAAGGCTTCCAAATGAAACACATCATGAAACACAATGCAAATATCAAATATAATCATTAAATATAATTAAATTAAGGAAAAATAACTATATGTGATGCAATAACAAATTGAATATTATTTAAATATTAATGCAATAAATTTTTATCGTTTTTGGCACCATAAAAACCTCCCTAGTAATGTGCAACTTTGGGTTAAATGATTATTTAGGAAAAAAGGGTTAAATAATTATTTAGGAAAATCGAAAATCGATTATTTAGGAAAATCGAGGTATGACATATAATTTTTGCGCATGAGAAAATTTTAAAAAAGGCATCAATTTCACGAAAAATAGAGGACGATAAAAAGGGTATCCATAACCAGATTTTTTAGAATTTTTTTGATCTTGTTAGGGAAAAAAGTTTAAACAGGGTGCTTTTGCACTATTCTTTAGGTTTTTTTAATTTTATGAATCTCCTACCAGAAAGGTAAGCTTTTAAAACAGGGTTCCCAAATTTACTTTTTTTTTTAAAGATTTGTACTTTTTTGAAGGGTCCCGATTTTTGAAATTTAAAATGTACTTTTTTGTAAAGATTTGTATTTTTTTAGATCAGGGGTGTACTTTTGTATTTTCTTGGATTTTAGAAAAAATATTTGCAAAAAATGACCAATTTTCTTAAGGAAAAAGACCAAATTTTCCTGGACTGCCTGCACCCCACACAATGGTTTTTCTTCAATAAAATAACTTCAAATTGCTCAATTTATCTTAAGAAAAAGATTAAAATTTCGTAATTTTCTCGGGCACTCACTGGATAAACTCTTAAGGAAAACGACCAAATTTTCAAAATCCAGGGGTGTTCTTGACCCCTCTACTCACGAAAAATTTTTCCTGGTTACGCACCTGCTGATTATGAACATAGTCACAAAGTGCAGAGAAAAATTGTTGGAAAATAATTGTTTATAAAGAATTTATTTAGTATGGAATGCAAAAATTTAGCAATTTTAAGAAGTGTACTTCTTTTCGATCCAAAAATCTTTAATTTTACCCTTTTATACTTTTTTTAGGCATCAGCAAGTTGGGAACCTGTTTAAACAAAGTTTACCGTAGAAAAATGATCAAAATAATAATTAGTCATTTTCTCACAAAATTTTTCATTTTTTATTGCATTTTTGCTTAAGAATTTTTCCCAAAAATATCGAAATATAGAAGAAAATATGGAAAATATGGATCATAAAATGTGAGCAAGAAATTTCAAATAAAGCTACAAATGTTTTATGTATATTTGATTTATTTTGCTTTTTAGGCTTTGCAGAACAAAGACTTCCAAAAAAATGAAACGGAATCTGATTCGGTGAGGATGTACATAGATATTCAATATATTCTCTAAAAAAATAACTAAATTTATAACAAATAATATTATGGGATGCAATTTCATGCATAACTAAATGGTAGATTGTTTACTTTCATCAATTTCACGAAAGATACTAGGACGATAAAAAGGGCCATTACGAGTAAGACCTTTAGACACTTGTTTTAGTCCTTGTTAGACCAAAAATATAAAAAGTAAATTGTGCCCACTGCAGTTAATGGCCTTAATGGCCTCTATAACATACCAAGTAGCTAAGAAAATATTCGCGTTTTTTTAATTTTTAAAATGTTAAATTTTTCATTTATCAATCCTTAGGAATTAGGTGTCAAATGAAAGCTTAAGCTCTCTGATTCTAATGAAATTCTGATTCACGTTTTTGGGTCGAAAATGGTCTGAGGTTGATACGACTGGACGTGTCTATAAAATTGTTAAAAATGACGGAAATCCAATTTTTTTGTAATTTTAATGCATAATTAATTCATTCATTTTTTATAAATCAGATAGAATTTAAATATACTTTATCATTAATGAATCAATAGATGATGTCGGATATTATGGCTAATGTTAATAGATTTGTTCCATTCACATCAAGCCTAAAGTTTTTTTACAGAAAAATGGAATATTAATAAATATCATTTTTTATCTGCGCCTTTTAAAAATAATAAAATTTTCGAATTTTAGCAATAAAAAATGTTTTTTCCGTTTTTGGCACTGATTTTTCCGGCATTTTTGCTCGGAAATGTCTCCTCTTTGGCCAATTTGTGGGAAGTGACACATCCGGAAGTGGCCAAGCCCAGCTATTTTTATGGTAAATAATTTTTAAAATTTTTGAATTTTCAAATTATTATGAAAATTAAAAATACAGAAAAAAGCTCCCAATGAGCAGTCAGTATCTAATGACAATACTGCACCAAAAAATTTTACGACAATTCATTATAAAAACAAGCTACTAGTTCAGCAGCAAAAATTTTTTTTCTAAAATTTTCGTATATTATTTTTCCATGTTCACACGCAAATTTTATTCAAAGAATTTGATAGGCGTAGAATTAAAATTTTTTTGATGCTTTTCCAAAAATTACACAAACTTTAAATTGAATTAGGCTTATGGGTTGGGAATAATTAGGGTTTATTCTTGTCAAAATTTCAGATAAGAAGCCATTTAAAATTTTGGTGCCGAATTATTGTATCCCCCTCCATATAATAAATTAAATAATTTTTTGCCTTTGGGACTTTCAATGCCTTTTTATTTTAATTTTTCAATTTTTAAATATTTAACTACTGTGCAAAAAATGCACTAAAATTTCTACCTTTTTATCCTTAATATTAAAAAAGTTTTGTTCTTTAAGGCACCGCACACTTCTCGTGGAATCTGATCTTCAAGAGAAGTGATTCTTGGGAAAAATTCAAAAAAATATATTTAATAAAAAACGAAAAAATATTTAAAAAATATTAATAAGAATGGAGTAGATTCTAAAATCAGGATTTTTTGGATAGAATTTTTCGGTTTTTTTTTCATTATTTTTTTCAGAAAAAATAATTATAATAAATATTCCAATTTCAGTCCCCTCGGAGCTCCACAAATTGGTCCGATCCGCGGATGTTGTGGTGTTCGAAAGGGATTGCTCGAATTCTTCGGCGGAAAATCAATTGTTTAAATTTAATTGGACAGAACAGAGGAATTCTCATCCGACCATTGGACTGTCCGAGAAGCTCAAAATGCGACTCCAAACATGTGAAAAATTTGAAAAAATGCATTTTGCTATCGAAGATTGAGTGATGAATAGGACTAAAACCGCCCATCAAAATTATTTTTTAAATTTTGATAGGCTAAAAGTTTTTCATTTACTCATTAAATTCGAAAAATTAAATTTTTATCTTAATATTTCAAAAATATTAAATCAAATTCAGAAAATTAAAAAAACACAATGAATGGAATAATATTTGTGGTCAATAATAGGCGCATGAAAAACTAAAAAAAGGTTATCGAAATTTGATTCGCTTTTTTACGCCCTAACACCATTATAAAATTCCAAAAATTTCAACGCCTCTTAAAGATATAATAAGTGCTGAATAATTTTTTTAGTTTTTGGCCGTGACACCCCATTTTGGCAGAAAATGACCGCGGATTGGCTAGTGTTAACGGTAGCTTAGAAAAGAATAATTTGGGGACGTTCAAATTTTTTTTTAAATAAAGTTAGAGGCCTAAATTCACAAATGTATGCAGAAAATTATGCTTGTTTTTGGTCATTTAATTAAAAATTTTGAAATTTCGAAAAATAATATTTTTTAAATTTAGTTAAAAAATTTTTCAGGAAATTCAAAAATTAAAAAGCTTAGGAGCATAATTTCGTAGATTAGAAATTTTGTTTTATTGAAAAAATTTGGAACATCCCCATATTTCAGTCTCAAATTTCCGGATGACAAAAAAGACGAAAAATTTTTCAATAAATTCAAAAATTAAAATAGCTAAAAATTGAGCATAATTTCCTGCAAATAATTGAGATTAGAAGTTTTAATTTATTTAAAAATTCGGAACATCCTCATATTTCAGTCCCCAAAATTCCGCGTGACAAAAAAACGACGAAAAATTTTCAGGAAATGCGAGAAATTAAAATAGCTAAAATCGGGTATAATTTCTGTTGTAGATTAGAAATTTGATCTAATTTAATTTATCCTCATATTTCAGTCTCCAAATTTCCGTGTGACAAAAAAGACGAAAAATTTTCAATAAATTCGAAAAATTAAAATAGCTAAAAATCGAGCATAATTTCTGCAAATATTTATAGATTATTAATTTTTATATAATGTTATTTTTAAAAATTCAGAAACCCAAGATTTCAATCTTCAATATTCCGCATGAAAAAAAAACAACAAAAAATTTTCAGGAAATTCAAAAAATTAAAATAGCTAAAAATCGAGTATAATTGCAGCTGTAGAATAGAATTTGATTTAATTTAATTTTAAAAAAGTTGAAACATCTCCAATGGTTCAGTCTTCAAAATTCCGCTTGACAAAAAACGATTAATGCAGGAAATTATAGCTAAAAATCGAGCATAATTTCTGCAAATATTTGTAGACTAGAAATTTGCTTTAATTTTTAGTTTGAAAAATTCGGTCCCCACAATTCCGCGTGACAAAAAACGGCGAAAATGTTTCAGGTCCAGTCCATCATTTACGAACGATGCGAACAATCGGCCCACTGGCCCTGGAACCCTTCAATGGACTTGGACCGAAAATTGATGGATTTGGCCAAAAAGGGCCACAAGGAGTTGCGCTTTGTGGAAGAAGCGGCGGACCTGTGCGTGCTGGACCCGACCATGGACTGGCGGAAAGTCAGAATTTTCTCAACGAAAAATTTTTCTGTTTTTTCTTAAAAAATTTTTTTTGAAGTTGCTCCACTTTTAATTTTATTCGAATTTTTTAATTGATTTTTGGGTAGATCTTGAGAAGTTTTGAAGAAATTGGAATCGGAAGCTTCTTTTTTTTAATATAATAATTTTTACAAATTTTATGCAATTTTTTAACTTCTTTCATTTGAAACTATCAAAGAGTACTTTTTAAAAATTTTTGTTTTCTTCAAATTCTTATTTGTTTAAATTAAAAAAAAAATTCGAAGTAAGTCCATATATTTTCCGTAAAAAAAGTTTTCTGATGAAATGTGTTAGGGATGCTTGTAAAAAATATTAAAATTCAAACAGAATTCAAAATTTTTTCCCAACAAAAAGTTGAGAGGTAAATTTTTGTTATATCTTTTTGGATTTTTTTAGTTTTCGGATTTCTTGAAAATCTTCGAGCTTTTGGAAAAAAATTGAGGGAACTAGAAAAATTGAAAAGTTCAGAAAATCAGAAATAATTTTCTGAATATATTTTGTTTTTCTTTTTATAATTTGCCCTTGCAACTTAAAAAAAAGTTTATGGATTCTGAATTTTAATATTTTTACGACATAGCAGACCATTATTCTATTTTTTTTATTTTCATATCATTTTTGCATTTTTTATTTTACAAAATTTCCCAATAAAAGGCCTCGATTTTGCTCAACGATGCGTTGGATGAAGACGAAAAGTGCCGAGCAAAGGCCATAAACCCGATTCGGACACTCATTGGCCAGTACAAAAGTGGCCAATTCAGGCTGGAGGACAAATTTGAGACGGACTTATGCGAGGTTGACAGAACGGAAGAGCAAAAATTGGCATTGGAAGGGGTAAATGTACAAAGAATTAGAAAAATTAAAATGGGAATTGTTAGGGGTGTAATGGACAAAAAAAATTTAAAATTAAATTTTTTTTCTTCACAGGTCCTCGGAATTTCATCGCAGCTGGAATATCGTATTTTTCAATTTTCTCTAACAGACGCTTTTTCAAAAAAACGGTTACAAAATTTTTTTCATAGAGCTTTTTTCAAAAAAAAAAAAAGGTTACAAAATTTTTTTCATCAATTTTCATATACTGGATTTTTCAAAATTTATAATTATAATTTCGAAATCATTAAAATTATCCTAAAAATTTTGCATATCCTATATGTTTTTAAATTATTTTAAATCTTTCCCTAGGCTCTTCATCCCTTTCACCACAATTTGTTGGTGACTCGAAATCAGAGATGGGTGCCCAAAATGGACGGATGGATGCGCATGGAGCCCGACAAGTCCTTCACATTCATCTTCGGAGCCGGCAAAATTTATATGAAAATTAAATTAATTTGATCATTGATTAGATGCAAAAAAAACGTGATGGAAAATGTTTTTTGAATAGTTACCTTATTTAAAAATGAATTTTGTTGAATTTCGGAAATTTATGGGTTTTTCATCCAACCTACACCTCCTCTATTTTCAGCCCATTTCAATAGTCGACGGTACCAAAATTTGGTCCAAATGCTGATCGACAGGGGCTATCGCATCAGAGAGGTAAAATATTACAAGTTTTTGCTATTTTTTTTAATAAAAAGAGGCAATTATGAATTTAAAAAAAAAATAGAGGAGCTAATACTGGTACTTTACCAGGTTGTTTCAAATTTTCCTATCGATTTGGCAATTTTTTTTAATATGTTAAATTTTCAATTAGCATCCCTATAAGAATTTGGTATCAAATAAAAGTTAGTGTCAAGAATGTTCTGAAAAATTTATCTAATTCAATTTTTCATGTTGAAAACCCCGAAAATCAGTGTGAATATTTTTTAAATGAACCGATCAAATTCCTTCTTTTTATTCATAAAAAATTATTCTATAAAAATTATTTAGAATGTTTTTGTATTATTTTTTTCGAAAAAAGATCCAAATGAAAGACAATGACGAAGTTGGTTGTATGACAGGGATGCTTCGCTTGAATTTCAATTTTAAAAATTAGTATTATTATTATTAAAATGTGTTAAAAATATAAGGACCTCCCCCCTAATATAAGGGGCCTCTCGAATATAAAGGGCCATTTTATTAGATTATTACGGTATATTAATAAAATTGTCAAACCGATATTGAAACACTCTTTTTATATTATTTTGTAAATAATTTTTCCGATCAATCCGATAAAAATTTTCATGAAAATCTCACATTTCCCAGATTAATACCATCGATGATAGGCGCCAAGTGATCGACAATGAACAACAACAGAAGGACATTGATGGCATTCAAAATCATCACTATTTGTGGAAATTCCCATTTTGGTGATATTTTTGATCATTATTTCCGATTTTTTGGATTTCATTCTGGTATAGTAATATTATAAAAAAAAATTTTGGTAAAAAACTCTAAAAAAAATTAAATGAAGATGAACAAATCCGAAAAGCATGCCCAGATGCCTTTCATCCACAATTGCGTGCATTTTTTAAAGACAAGGCATGAAAAATGATAATTTAAAGTTATAATAAATAACAAAATTATTGAAAAGTAATACATAATATATTTTATGACACTAACTACATACATATAAGATACCTAACTGTTGTTTTATATATGTTGTAGCCGATATCGCATCGATGAACCAAACATCTGCCAATCATGGTGGTTAAATGGTTTGAAACATAAAACCAACTGTTCAAACCGTTTTCTTGGAGGGTTTACAACATATTCTGAAATTTCAACACATTTTGTTCATTCGAACTTAGTTTAAACATCATTTTTAATTTTTTATCGATGTTTTGATGTTGGGATGATGTTTTGACCATGTTCAGATGAATAAAATATTTTGTAACTTTCAGAATGTGCTGCTGACCCCCAAGAAAAAGGTTTGAACAGTTGGTTTTAAGTTTCAAACCATTTAACCACCATGATTGGTAATGTTTGGCTCACTGAAGCGATATCGGCTTACAACAGAGATATTTTTTCACAAAATGTTCCTATAAAAGCAGATAAAAATTATAAAACACTATCTTTTTGGTTCCGAATCCGGCTAAAGTATTTATAATTCAATATAAAAAGATTTGTAAAAAATTTTTTTATATTTTTTAGGATCCAACTTTCAGATGTAAGTAAAAATTGGAATTTTTTTGCGCTAATAAAAAATATATTACAATTCCACTTAAAACCTCATAAAATAAACAAAAAATTGCACAAAAATTTGGTCAAAAATATTTCAGATTTTTTCACAATTTATTGAGAAATTGGGTAACTTCTTATAATTAAGGATATAATAGTTATTTTTGTTATTAAATTAGAAAAATTGACCCTATTTAAAAGTAAATGATTTTTATTCCAACTTTTCGACATATCCAGCTTCTTCGGGAAAAATTTTTTTTTCCTGAGAATTTCAGGATTCTACGATTTTTATTTTAAAATTCATTTATTTTCACAGCTTTAAGTCAACGATGAAAGTGGATCTTTTATTTTTGATAATTTGATAAATTTTTATTTTACAACTCATTGCACACTGATACGTATCACAAAAATCATAAAATTTCGCAACAACCGAAGGGTTGCTTCTTCGCAATAACAATGGAACATTAAAGGTAGAAAAATAAAATGGAATTTGCTTCTAAAAAATATTTTCCCCATTGTTCCATCGTCGAAGATGTCGAAGAATGCATACAAATTGGTCCAAATTCGAGAAAAATTAAAAGTTATCAAATGAAATGAATAAATTTCTAAAAATAATTTCTTTTCTATTGTTCCCTTAAAAAGGTGAAATTCCTAAGTGCTATGGTTCTATATGTTTGGGTCCTAGGCTTACAAAAAGTGATGAATAAATTGAATCTCGTGATTTATTGGAATACATAAAATATATGGATGATAAATCGGTTATACAGCCACTTCGGAGCATTAAAAAATTCGAAAATCTCTTTACTACTAGGCAGATATAAACTTCATAAAATTGTTCCCAATTCCTAATTTCATCAAAAAATTTTAAAAGTTCCTTAAAAAGCATTTTTATATTCGAAATTTTCACCCATGTAGTTAACATCGCCCACGAAAAACAAATTTAATCTCAAAATATGAGTTTCTAATGGGCTATACAGTATAAAGGTGTAGAATCTGGTAGCCTTATAATTTTTCGAAAATCAAATTTTTAGCAAATAGTATCCCACATATCAAAGTTCAGAATTTTGGATATTATAAATCCCATTTAGAGATGTATAGTCATTATGATTGCTAGATTTAAGAGATCCAGACAGGATTATTGGATGTAGAAGAACTCAAGTATTGGTACGGGCTATATGTAAAGTTAATAAAATATTGATGCAGGCTTATAAAATCGGACTCCAAAACGCGGATTTAAAAAATCAGTCCATCTCAAAAAAGAATTGGACCTCAAAAATAAATTTAAAAATCGGACCTAATAATTTTTTTAAAAATCGGATCTAAAGAAAAATCGGTAAAAACGGATCTCTAAAAATTAAAAAAAATCGAACCTCAATAATTTTTTTAAATAAATGTCCAACTCAAAAAATTATAACAAAATATTTAAAAAATGGACCTCAAAAAATTTTAATCAATTTAAAGAAAAATCAAAATTTTAATCAATCTTATATAAAATTAAAATTTTACTCATTTTTATTCAATTCAAAGAAAAATCAAAATATCGGATCTCAAAAATTAAAAAATCGGACATCAAAAAAATTTTTTTTTTTGAAATTCGGATTTAAAGAAAAATCGTCTAGCCCAAAAAATCAGATCCCTAAAATTTAAAAATCGGATCTCAAAGGGGATATATGTACTAACTAAACATTTTTTTGCATAGAGTCGGAAAATATTTTTTGTACAATTTATTTTTTGTTTTGGCCCAGCGAGCAGCCAAAAAAGTGCCAACAAAAAATGTCCAAATGCCACATTCCCATCCTCATGGTTCTGCTGTTGATCTGCTGCCTATGGTTTGGAACTGTTACAGCCGACTGCACAGTAGCTTGCTGTACTGACTGTCAACCCGAATGTGACCCAACCTGCAAACAATCTTTATGCTCTGGTAAGTGTTGAAACTTTAGATTCCTTAAAAATATATTTTTTTTGAAAACATGTAAATCGGTGCTAGAAGCATAAAAAACGCCAAATTTTTAAGGCACATCATCTAAATTTTTTCAATGCCTAATAAGCCAAATACATAAAGAGCAAATAAATGCAGAAAATTATACTTTTGGACTAATAATTTTTTCTTGATACTTTATAAACATTTCGAATTAAACCGATTTTCGAGAGTTGGCAAAATAAATTCAAGAAGCTTATAATAGTATTTCGCAAAATTATTTAGTAAATATTAATTACTTGAAATAATTTTATACGGATTTGGTATCAATATCAAATGTATTTGGGTCATAAATTTATAAAATCCCAAAAATTTCTTTAAAAAAATTTTAAAACTTTTTGCAACTAATTTTTCACTACCTTACATCAAATTTTGTAAAGCAAAAATAAATGAAAATATTTATTATTTTTTTAAATATATTATTTGGAACATTTTTTGATATATGATTTGTAAAATATTTATTTTTATTTGTTTTGTTTTTAATCGCCTATTTTAGCATACAATGCCATTTCGGCACTTGTAAGGTAACGGTACTAGTAAAGTTTTTAAAGCTGAATCCGAAGTCCATTTTGATGTAATGCGTCAGCTGACGCAACTTTTTAACACCGACGGCAAAAATTTTGAAAATATTTTTTCTCATTTTTATTGAAAAATGTCTTCCCTGGGATAATTATAATTATCTCTAAATCCGATTCTGACGTCCATTTTGACGTAATGCGTCCTCCGACTCGGAATGCAGCGTTTAAGAAGGTGCTATGTCGTTTGGTCGAAAAGTGCAAAAATGGGCATTTGGCCACAAAGTGCAAAAATAAAATATCAGTCCCAGAAAATTTTTTTTCTTAGACACGTTAGACCAAAAATATATAAGTCAAAGTTGTGCAGAATTTCATGCTGATTCTGACGGTATATTTTTTTGCGAAATTCCGACAAAAATGTCGAAATTTTTCGGAAAACTCGAATTTTTGATATTTTCCGACTTTTTACGCCATTTTTGTTGGAATTTCAGAAAAATGTTTATACCTTCAGAATCAGCACGAAATTCTGCATAACTTTGCCTTTTATACTTTTTGTCTAACGGATCTAAGAAAAAAGTTTTCTGGGACTATTATTTTATTTTTGCACTTTGTGGCCAAATGCCCATTTTTGCACTTTTCGACCAAACGACTCAGCACGGTTTAAGAACACGCATCAAATTGGTGCATAGACGTGATGCCGCGTTACAAAAGTTAAAATGGATGAATAAAAAAAAATTTAACATCAGATAACGCATTACGTCAAAATGGACGTCAAAATCGGATTCAGTGTCAAAAATTAAAAAAAAAAAAAGAAAGTCATTTTTAGATGGATTTACGAGAAAAATTTTTTTTTGAATTTTTTTTAGAAAAATGGGTAGTAAACCAAATAAATACACCACACCCTTTTTAGCACTTTGAGATAATGACTAGGGCATGAAATTTATGGCAAATGCCCTTTTTTCTGCTGACTCATAATGGCCTAAAAACCACGTAAAACGCATTTTTAGCTTTGTTAGAACCGTCTAACATCCATTTTTATTTGCCTTTTTGACTCTTTTTGAGATTTTTATGCCTTTTTATGCCTTTTTTTGACCACTGAGCAAATTTTACAAATTTTTTGTTCATTTTTTTGAAATTTTTTCCAAAATTTTTCCAACAAAATTTAAAATTTTCGAGGAGAATGTGAAAAGAAAAATAAGATTAAGATGTAAAAATCAGAAATGATCATAGCCTTTAATCCTGCCTGTTTTTAAAATTTCTTCAAAAATTAAAAAAACAAAAAATGCTTTTGCCTAAACAGATTTTGGTTTTGGACGGCGTTGTTGGCAATGCAATAAAATTTTTGATTTTTATGATTAATTTTTTGCTATTTTTCGTTACTTTTTCGCACTTTTGGCCATTCTTCATGACTTTTAGCGATTTTTTATGCATTTTAGGCGCTTTTTAGCGATTTTTTATGCCTTTTTTTCGTGCCCTAATAATGACTAGCACAATCACTACCCAACAACCAACAACCAAACTCTTCATTATTTTCCAGCATGCTCCAGCTACACTGCTGCGTATGAGTGCAGCCAAATCGGCGGCTGTTTTTGGGTAAATGTTTTTGATCAGGGTTACTGTGGTGACTGCTACTAGAGTTTTTATCGATCAGTTGTTGTGCTTTGATCGCCTTTTTACATCATTTTTGACTTGAATAAATTGTTGGCACGCGCAAGGAAACGCGTCCAATTCTTTTGTGCTTTATATTTTGGCATAAATGGTTTTCGAAATTCCCTGAAAAACTTTGAAATTTTTCTTAAAAACGTGTTCGAAATTTTTTTTAAAGACATGCGAAATCGTTTGTCCAACAATGCAAATGTGTTAATTTGTTCGAAAATGTAATAATTTTTACATTATTTAATGGTATGCGCAAATAATTTTAATTAATTAAACTAATTATAATGAATGGTGAAAAATATTTTATGCGCTTTGAATGGACCCAGTAAAAAATAATAATATTTAAAAGTATTACACCAAAGGGACCAATTTGAAAATAGCTGCGTATCTTCCCAAAGAATGATAAAATGAATATGTAGGCCCAAATGTGCATTATTAAAATGCAAAAAAATGCCTATTTATTTCGAATAGAAATTGTAGAGAAATCCATTCGATGCCCATCGGTCTATTTTCAGGCTCGACATTATTTGGTTAGGTAATATTTCGATAGGTTTAAAAATATTCGTTTCCAATGTTCGTTCATTTTTGAAAACCATAAATGATTAATAATAAATATATTTTTATTCCAAGATTATGATCAAAAATGTCGTAAAGATGATCGATCACCCTCTCCCAACTTATGCCATCATTGCTGTGTTAAGAGTGACATGCTGTGCCGTTGTTGAACACCTCTGACCACAAAAACTGCGGCGGGACTCGGTGTAATTGCATTATTTCTGCGAAATAAACGGCGAACAAATGCCGGCGGAAGAAAATGTTGCCGGAGTTTGCTGAAATTTTTTTGATTTTATTATATGATACATAAAAGCTAAAATGAACCACTCTTTTTTTGGGCCATTCAAAATGCCATGCCATTTTTGGCCATATTATTTGGGTTTTTTTTTCAATTTTATGAGCCATATGTTGGGATTTTTGATCTATATAGATTATATTAAAGGGATTAATGACGTTTGAAATTTGTTAGTATTTGTTTTTTTGAAACCATTGAAATAGTTGTGGCCAAAATTTTACATTTCAATTTATATCAATTTTTGTTTGAGAAAAATGCCAATTTTTGGTCCATAATTCTCCCATTTAATACTTAAGTATCTACAAGGGTGCCATGTAATTATATAAAAAAAAATTAAAACCCTATTAAGATTAACAAGTTAACAACCATTATATGATCAAAAGATTACTAAAAAACGTGACTAAATATTGTAAAATAAATTTAAATTAATTTAAAAAATTAAATAACATAAAATTGAAAATTTATTATAGATAAAGGTAGAATCATAAAAATGTTGGTTAAATTAGGTATAATGATTTTGAAGCCATTGATTGTGCAGAAAAATATGGATTTCTATATGTTTAAGATCCTAGTCTATGCCATATAAATTTTCATCCTCTAACCAGGGTTGGGAAAATCAGAGCTCCGGCTCCAGCTCCGACTCCGGGCTCCGGCTACGAGGTGCTATGGCGTTATAAAAAAATATCATACATAATGGGCGTTTTAAAAAATAGGTCAAAATTCAATATGTCCTCTAAAAACTTTTTGTTAGACCTGTTAGAGCCTAAAGTATAAAAGGCAAAATTGTACAGAAATTTATGCTCTATCTGCTGGAATAAATTTTTTTTCGAATTTTGGTACTAAAAATTTTAAAAAAGTCAAAAAACCCTATTTTTCTATATTTTTGACTTTTTTCGACATTTTTGTTCAAAATTCGAAAAAAAATTTATATCAGCAGATAGAGCATAAAATTCTGCACAACTTTGCCTTTTATACATTTCGTCTAACAGGTCTAACAAAAGAGTTTTTAGAGGACATATTGAGTTTTGATCCTTTTTTTAAAACGCCCATTATGATACTTTTTTTAAACGACCCGGCATCTTCCCAAGACTGCCTCCAACTTACGGCAACATGATCAAATTGATGAACGGATTCACACCATACACAAAAAGGCCCATATACGCTCGAAATGTGGTATAATAGGACGAAAATCTGAAGTCTAAAAAATTTTGGACAAATTAATAAGATTAATTTTTTTTTATAAAAAATACCATCTGGCAACAATACGCCCAATGGAAACCAGAAGAACACAGCGAATTGGACCACGGATAGGAACAGAATTCGGTGTTCACCCCTTTTCTGGCTGGCCGCAATAGCAGGCTGAGCCACTGGATCAAATTTTCTTTTGGCCTGAGATGAACAAAGTTGCAGACAAATCCATTTTTAAGGGGGGTTTTGGATGGATTCTGTGCATTTATTAACGTGTGTATTTGGTCTGTAATCTGACCGAAAACCTTTTAAAGACGATAGGCCAAAGGAATAAAAAGCCATTGTGCGGAATTTTATACTCTTTTCCCGTGTATTTTCATTTTTTTCGAAATTCGCCCAAAAAGTATGAAAATTTTCGAAAATATTGAAAAATAGGGGTTTTCACGAAAATTTCTAACTTTTTGACCGAATTTCTAAATATTGGAAATACAAGAAGACAGAACATAAATTCTGCAAAATGGTTTTTATTGTCTGTCCTAACACCTATGTGTTGGGTGTGTGTCCGGTCATTTGCGTGCCAGACATTTGCGCGCCATTCGTTATAACTCGGCTCAAACACAAACTAGAGAAAAGTCTTTGATATCATAAAATAGAGCCAAAAATTAGCTATAAAATGTTCCTAAGCTCATGCAGATTTGTCCATTTTGAAAAGAGTTTATGACCAAAACACTGTGAATTTGGCCAAAATCAATTATTTTGGCCATAACTTTTTCAGAGTGAACTAATTCGAATGAGCATAGGCTCATTTAATGTTCTATTTTTTGACACCAAAATCACTTCTTTAGATTGCGCTTAAACCGAGTTATAATGAATGGCGTGCAAATGTCTGGCACGCATATGACAGGGCAGCGTTTGGGTGTATTTCTGTTTGTGGTGTGTATGTGTGTGTCTATGTTGTGTGTTTCTTTGGTGTGTATATTTGTGGGTGTATGTTTGTGTGTATGCCATATGTTAGTGTCTTCTGTGTTTCTGGGGCATTATCGGACATTTGCGGCCCAGCAAATAAAAAATAGTTAAAAAATCAAAGAAAAAGGAAGAAAATAAAAAATTAATTGCAACGATTTTCCATCTAAAAAATTCATTCCGCATTCCGCAAAAAAAGGTCATTCCGCAAAAAAAGTGTCAAATGGGGCGTTCGCAAAAAGTATCAATCTGGATATAAAATTAGGTAGCACAATGTATTTTCTAATTTTTAAATGAAAATATATGTAGATCAAAATTTAATTTTATGACGAAAAAGAACCAAAAAGTCGATGGTAAAATTTTGGACTCTTAAGATAAATTAAGTCAGATCTTAGATATAGCTCGCTAAAAATTTCGGTTAAGGAAGAAATAATCTGGCAAATAAATTAAATAGAATCAAAATATATTTTCTTTATTATTATTATTTATTTTTTTTAATGTATTTTAGTACTACCTAATTTTATACTAAAATCCAGATTGATACTTTTTGCGGAACGCCCATTTTGATATTTTTTTGCGAAGAATCAATTTTGATACTTTTTGCGGAATGATTCAGCACGGTTAAGGTGGTGTTTGTGTATTTTCTGTGCGTAAATTGATACCCATTTGGTGATTATGACGGTCAGCAAATAGATGAGTAGACAGGCCACGGGGCTGACCACACTGCCAAGTTGGTTCAACCAAATCCCGATCTTGATGTAGAACAACCCAATTAGATTGGACAATTCATAGAATGACAAAATTGCGGAAAAATATGCGCCAAGTAACAAAACGCCAAACTTCAAAAAATCGATGAAATTAATGTTAGAATATATTTTTTAATATTCACAACAATGAATACTGTATTTCCTCTAAACTAACAAGTAAGGAGTCTCTCTCTGGAGGGAGATTGAAAATAGGGTACCCCGTAATATAAGGAGCCCATTTCATAAAAATCTGAGTACTATGAAAATTTAGCAAAATTTCTAATAAAATTTTGTCAGAAAATCGATGCATGTAAAAATATTGAAAAATCCTAAAAGATTATGGCCTTTGAAAATTATTGAAAAATTTGGAAAGAAATTTGTTTTATTCATTTTTCTTTTATTTTTATTCTTTTTATATTAGTTGTTTGTTAGTTTTTTTCTTCTAATCCGGCTTCTGCCTAATTCGGATCAGCTTGATCCGGATTAGAGTTGATAATAGGGATTAAGGAGGCGGCCTAATCCGTATTACGCTGATCCCTGGTTTTTAATTATCAAATTCTTGTCAAAATGTTGGAAAAGTAAGGAGTTCTGAAATGTTTAATTTTCGTATTTTTATTAGCCGAACAACTGACCCAATGGATCCACTTCTCCCATCGCTTTTCCTCACCACAAAAATCGACCAAAATATACATTTTGACAAACACACAAAGTCGGTTGATAGCCACCAACAAATGCATGGGAAACAGAGTGTAATAAAAGGCGCCAAAAATTGGATTCAAAATCTGCAAAAAATTTCATTTTAAAATAAATAAATTTTCAAATGCCTTATCAACATCAAGTGGCATTGTACAGAAAAGGGTTTGAATATAGCGAAGCAGCATCACGATATCGAACAGCGCGATGGCGGTCATGATTCGGAAACATGCGGTTCTGTACTGCTTATGGGTCACAAAAATCTGAAATTTATTTTTTAATTAAAAATTATTAGAATTATCGGATTTTAAAAATTACCCTATTTGAATGATCGGCGTTTTTTAAATTTATTTTCATTATTTTAAATTTTTAAAAAAATCTTTTTTACTCCCATGAATGATCTAAAAATCGGAGCTGAAACTCGAGGACCCGCATTTAGGGTTCCAAAATTTTTGAATATGATAGAGTCTAAACTGTTCTCCCCACTTCATCATATATCAATTTTCAATTTCTTCATCAAATAAATGCGCAATTTTTATTCGAATTATAAAAAATAGGGAAACAATCACTTTATCCATATCACGAAAATTTCCCTAAAAATAGCAGAAAAAATTAAAAAAAAATTCCGTTTTGGAAATTTATTTCCTTATTATGCTTATTATCACCTGGATTGTTCTGAGTTGCATTGCCAAATAAATTGACGACAAGTAAAGTTGTGGGTTCGCAAATACATTCACCCCACCCATTTTTGATATTTATAAATTTAGCCTTTACAATTTGGCAAAATGAAATAAATTACAAGAAAATATTTATTGTTTAATCAGTTTATAAAAAAAGATTATAAGCCTTAAAAATTTAACAAAAAAAAATTTCCCATGGCTCATATTTTAGTGGTTCATGCAATAAATTGTGCTATGTCGTTTGGTCGAAAAGTACCAAAATGGATAAGCAGTAAAAAATATCTAAAAATCCAAATATATGTAGAAAATACTAAAACAAAATTATTTGCCGTTTTTGTCCACAAATAACAAAACATTGTAAATATATATATAATGTTTTTAAATAAAATTGCATTTATAGCAACACTGAAATTTTGTAATTTTAATCTTTTATTTTTTTATTTGATTTTGGTAAATTTGGCATTATCGGCATTCATATCTTTAGATATTTCTTCTACATTTCTTCTACACAAATGTTGATATCTTTGGAATTATTTCATATCATTTCGAAAAGAATTTTTGTTTATATTGAATTTTTAGACATTATATAGAGTATCCTTTTTTCACTTTTCGGCAATAAAATTATCATTTTGACGAATATTTTGTAATAAAATGAAAAAAATCTGAAAATTCATAGTTTTCTGCAAAATAAGACCCCACTAAAATTTTTAATCCACATGGGACACGGAATATTATTATGAATTTCAAAAATGGACAATGGCTTGAATTTGTGTGTATTTAATTGGGATTTTTTAGTAATCTTTTACCAAGATATTGTGATTTCATTTATAATGATTTGTATTTTTGGTCATTAAGGATGGATAAAATGCATTCAAATTGTGGGCTTTAATAAATTATAGCCGTCTAATCAAGTGCAAAATCCCACTTTTCACAGCGGATTAGGTGTTTGGAAGTCAAGGTGGCCAATTATTTTTAGCTATAATTTTTTGGCTAATACATTGCTGTTAGGACATTGAAAATTAAAATTTTCCATTCATAAAAAACAAATTTAAAATTATGCCTGAATATTTGACCATTTTTTGAATTTCATTGAAAACTTTCTCAAATCAGGGACGGGGACGGGGGAGGAGGTGAACATCTTCCCCCCCCCCCTTCCCCCTTGCCAGAAAAATGATTACAATTTTTTTCAGGCAAAGCGTAGCGAAATGAGTTTGCTGACAAAAGATAGGTCTGAAGGTCTACTATAAACTTGCAAGAACAACTTTTCGATTTGGCCAAGTAGAAAAAAAGTTATGGCCTGATTTTTTTGCCAAAAACACGATGTTGAGGATTACTTGGCCAAATAAGCTGGTTGTTCTTTTAAGTTTATAGAAGACACTTAGAGCTATCTTTTTTTTACCAAATTCACTTCTCTAGGGTTTTCCTGAAAAAAGTTATAACATTTTTTTAGCGCGGTGGCGGGGAAGGGAATCGACCGGCGGGAGGGCGGGGGAGGGAAGCGACTTTTCGGGGATGATTTTTTGGTCTTTCTGGCAATTTTTTAATTTCGAATCACCAAGGGGATGAGGGTCTGGGATAGGGATGGACTCATCGGGGATCGGGGATGAGTTCATAAATGTCGGGCATCCCCAATATTAAAAATTAATTCGCCCTTTAGACCACCATGAAGATAAAAATGAACGCCAAAAAAGGATTGGTTAGCTTAAGGTGCCCATTATTAAAATATGCCCTAGTTTTCACATCATAAAAATATTCTTTCTTCTCATTAGGGTACACCTATAATTTTGGAAATTTGACGACTACAAGCGGTTAATGTCTATAAATGCCAAATCTTCGGTAATTAGCCATTAAAAATTATTATTTGTTCTGCAAAAAAATATTAGAAAAGAAAAAACGATTTCTTTATAATGCGTAATATCAATTTTTCCAAAACAAAATGCATTTCAAAATTCAAAAATTTCTCCTAAATTCTTTGTCATTTTAGAGAGAATACAAAATTGAGGTCATAAATACCAAAAATAAATTTATTTTAATATTTTATAAATTTATTAATAAATAAAATAAATTTTTGCCGATTAAATTCCAATTTTCATTGACCAGAAATTGCAGCTTATTTAGTTATATTGCATAGTAATAGTGCATATTTTTAGGATATAATTTTAAAATTTTCATTATTGTTAAGATTAGATTAAGAAGGGGTGTTACTTAATTTTTTAATTGTATCCTGGTCAATAAATGCATGTAATTTTTAATAACCTTATTCAATTTAAATAATTTTTTAATAAACTAATTGTTCGGTGAGATAGTGTGGTATAAAAATAGAATTTGCAGATTGTCAGAGATGAAAAGTGAGTGGGATGAGAAAGATGAAAATAGGCCTTAAAATTATGAAACCCATGTGATAGTGTCCCTAGATATGTCATAGAAATTCATTAGAAAGTGCATTTGACGGTTTAATTATCCAATCTAGAGGTAGTTATTTAATCCTATCCTTCAGTAGTATGGAATAAATTTTGGAATTGTACTGCCCCAAAAGGGCGGTACTTAAAAAATCAATAAATTCATTTTAATTTTTTGGTTTAGAGCCTAAGCAATAATTCTAATTAATATCTTTTAATAAATCTCAATTAGTCGATGGGATAGTGTGGTTTAAAAATAGAATCTCCAGATTGTTAGAGATGAAAAGAGTGTGATGAGAAAGACAAATATATCCACGAGGATGTAATGAAAATAGACCTTAAAAATTAAAAATTCAGCCCTTTTGGTCAATTATTTCATGAGTTTTGCGATTTTCACCTAAAATCGTCACCAAAATAGTTGCTTTCAGCAAAAAAATCATAAAAAATGTATTTGTGCGTCAAAAAATCTGAAAAAAACTGGTTACTCCAAAACTCTGATGGGTTTCATTGTACAAAATTTGGTTAAGATTGGTTTTGTTAGTTTTTGAGTAATGAGATTACCTTGAAAATGTTTAGGCCCTATTTTCGCCTTGAAAATTTTTGCCCAAAAATCAAAGGAATCTTCAAAGTTCAAAGTTAAAAGTGACAATTAAAATAGGCCCCATGATGATTTGTCCGGGGACCGTTTCATAAGATTTCATACCGTAAAGGCTCTAAAATAAGCCTCCCGGCTTATTTTTTTTCAAACCCACTCAAAGGGGAGGCTTATTTTAGAGTACTGGCTTATTTTTTTCGAACCCCTTTTGAACTACCTAGGTATATTAAAATGAAATATTTAGAAAAGATTTACGTAAACAATTTTATAAAGTAAAAAAATCAAAGGCAAATTCTGCGAAAATCTGCTTTACAATTACATAGATTCATCACTCAAAAATCCATTTGAAGCAGTCTGATCTGCGCTAAACATGACAGTAATCCGTATTTTATCGGGTCGCTGACAGTTCGTTTCGTACACTCTCATTTTCTAATGCCTAATAACTCGGCGATTCAACCTAGAAAAATTTTCGTGATGTTAAAAGATAGATCATTGAATTAAGCTACGAAATGATTCTAAGCCAGTTTGAACTGGACAATTACGAAAAAAGACATAGCTAACTAAGCTAGAACACCGGCTTATTTTAGAACATCGGCTTATTTTAGAGCACCGGCTTATTTTAGAGGAAATACGGTAAGTCGATGATTATTAGGGTGAAAAGTTTTAGGGAATTCCCTATTTTTTAAAAAACAGAGAATCGTAGGGAAACGATCAAAAACGCGTTTTTAGACATATTTAAATGTATTTTGATGAACTTTTTCCCTATTTTCCCTATTTCTTAAGCACGGCTGGATTTTTCCCTATTTCGCGACTTTTCTCCCTATTTTATCCATTTTTAAAGAAATTCTTCACAAAAAAAATCGAAAATTTTAAATTTTATGGAAAATTTTTTAGTTTTTTTCCGAAAATATTAGGTAAATTTTTTAGTTTTTTTTACTAAAAATTTTTCAAACTTTTTCGCAAATTTTTTTGAAAAAATTTCGATAATTTTTTTTTATATTTTTTGAATCTCCAATTTTTATATTGAAAACATCTCAAGATATGGTTAAATTGGTTTTAAAAAGGCTTAATATGCTTTTTAGACAAAATTTTTGGTCATATTTTGGAAAAAAATTGCCTATTTTTGCTTATTTCGCCATTTTCTCCCTATTTTCTCCCTATTTGGGCCCTTTTTTGCTCCCTAATAGGTCCCTATTTTCGCTTATGAGAATTCCCTAAAACTTTTCACCCTAATGATTATATGGTTGTTTAACCTGGTTATTCTAGCAGGGTTAAGTAACCAGCAACCCTCCTCTCATGAAATGGTGGTTTAACCAGCAGCAGAAGATTAAAATTAAAGCGATAATTCTACCAAAATAAAAAACAAAAATATAAAAATATTAAAAACATTGGAAATAATAAGTGCAAAATTATCTTATTAAAATTATCTTACTCTATTAAATCCAGAGCCAATTATAGTGTAATTTCAATTTCAATTTCAATCTATTCAATCAAGCCACAAGGTAACAGTGGTGAAGAAAATATATTTTTCAAATTGCTGTATTATAAAATAAATATACAATGTGAAAATAGAGGGAAAAAGAGCAAAACAATATTTAAAAAATTCCAACAATGAATATTGAATGGAAATTAACCCTAACCGCCAAAATCTGAAATTTCCAAGGCTTCTAAATATATCTATATGTATTAATGATCTCCATAACCTCTTTTGGGAGCTTATTCCATTGAGAAGCAATTCTTATGAAGATGAAGAAATTCTGTTGAGTTTTATAACTATTGAAAAAGGTAGGTTTTTAGGCAGGCAAGCTCTTAATTTGAATGAATTATTTTTTGCAACTTAACATCCAATTTATCTAATTAAATTTTATTTTTTCCCAAATTTTCGTATATTCAAATAAAGCATATTCAAATAAAGGCCTGATGCCATTACTTTTAGACCACTTTTCTATGAAGGATAAAAGAGTATAAGTATAAAAGAACCTCATCAGCAAGAAGTTCTCTTGAAACATCATTTTTATGAGAAACATACATTTTAATTTCTATAATTTTTGGCAAGAAATCAGGCAAGTCATTTATAAATATCAAAAACAAAAGCGGCCCTAATAACACACTACCTTGGGGGCACTCCAGAAAGGATGGAGAAACGGTGCTGAGCCGTTAAAAAAAAACCGCCACGAGGGGCGTTAAAAAAAAACCGCCACGAGCCATAGTCGGTACGAAAACTTTTTTGTTAGACTTGTTAGACCAAAAGTATAAAAGGCAAAAATGTGCAGAATTTTATGCTGATTCGAATGGTATTTTTAATTTTTCGAAATTCGGTCAAAAAGTTCGAAATAT